>JAANSN010000579.1:0-53308 GCA_036850665.1 Dicranocentrus wangi
CTACAGATGGAGTGGATGGCAGGTGTTCTACTGTGTACTTTGGAGAGTCAGTTTGGTGCTGATTGGGGTTATTCTGTCAGATTGGTTGGTGTTTGGTGGTATTAGGATGGATATGGTTAGATCAAGATCATAAGCTCGATTCATTAAGACTTGGCAGCGAGCTACGTTATTCCAGCTTGGTGGACTTGTTATTGATTATCATCGCAGCTGGTCTTTTATGCAAGTTTTAATTCGTAATTGATACATGGTAAGTAACAGTTTAATCAATTCAATCAATTATTTGGAGCTTTTGCGGGGAAAGCGGAAAAATCTCCCGATTCTCTCCAAAATCTTGCTGAGTGTCCTTCCCTTTTTGGGCCCATCATCCCTGGCTGGCGTCTTTTCCGTTGTTGGATTTGCACCCTGGCTCATTTCTTCACGCGTGGGAATGTCCTCCACCAGCGCACATTCATCATCTATCATGTCAAGGCAGTTGTCCCGGTCGTCACCAACTCGCTGTCTCACGGTGTCCATTACCCGGGTCGTGATTAGAATAGTTTGCCTCTGGATGCGGTAGACCGTCTACAAGTTTCACATGGTTAACCAATGTCAATGTTTTTCCTTCAAAACTGCAAATCAGAGTTTTCATGTTTTATAATATAATAGTAATGTACCAAATGGATAGTCCTCATGATGTTTAGCCTATTATTAAGCTTCTATTAGTACAGTCCAACTTGTCAAAGAGTGACACCTTCTCTTCCTCACAAATCAACTTGGGGGGTTCCACTGATTTTCTCCGGAAAGAATAATATGTTTTATACGTTGTCCGACCAATCGTAGCTAATGACTGGCACGTAGTTTATTTATTACGCAGCAAAGTTTCTCGACCCGAATAAATATAATTGAATTGTACGTGTTAAACTTTCACAAATTGGAAGACAATGAATGTATTCATGTCCCCATTGTAAATTCTAAAGTTTTATGGCAGCATGACGCAAAATGACCTTCTTTGGGAGAGTGCTGATTGGCTGTAGACTTTATAATATATAAACTTTCGCGACTCTCCACTCGCTAAAATCAACACTACATTATATTAGCCCATATGACAATCTAAATTGTCCACTCACAGGAAACTTAATAATACTCATAATGTGTAAATCATAGGAATTTTTGTAATTGCATTTATGATGCAAAAGGAAGCATTTTTACTGCAACGTGTGCATCCCTTACTTATATGATGTTATGATTTCATAATATTCTTCCAGAGCGAGAGCCCAGCAGTGCAGTGGTCTTACGAAGCCACTGGATTGCACAGCTTTTGCAACTTTTTGCAAAAGTTGCGATAAGATTTTGCATTTCATGATAAATTATTTATTGTGCTCACTGTCCATTACCTTTTCTTCACGCTGGGCAATAATGGAAATGAAAGTCAACTTGTCCTTGTTCATCATTCTTTCCCGTAGAAGGGGAACATCATGGATTAATTATATATAATTAATCGATTTGATATATCATTCGCAATTTCACGTTTCTAAAATAGAACGTTTTCAAGTAGAATGAGTTGTATCATCAATATCATTTTTTGAACCTATAATCTGCCATGCAGAAGATATAGGTATATACATCAGAAATGTAACGGCTGCCAGAGGATGATAACATCCTAATTAAGTATACTATGGTATCTTGTAGACGTAGATAAATAGCAATGTAACCAACTGGCAGGTTAAGGAGTAGTGCCTAGTGCGTACAATTAGTTATGCTGCTCTTTTCATCCTTGAAAGTCACCTAATGATGACATCATTGCAAATTTTGATAAGGAGATTTTTTATTCTTTCGGCTTGCATTAACATAGCTCATACTCATACTGCTAATGCTTTTGATTAGTAGACTCGGGATAAAAGATGAATCTCGCTTTTTAACCGAAATGAGTACAAGCGTCAATAACAGGTCTTAAAGCACATAAAAATGAAAGCGGTCTACCAAAGTTACTTTTTGTTAAGGTGAATTAGCAGAAGTTAGGATAACCCTGATTGTAATTGGTTACCCTGAAGTTTTGACTGGAATCATAGCATTAGCTAGAACTAGAGTATACCTGACATTCAAACATGAAACAAATTTTGAATGGTTGCGGCAAAACAATGAAGGCAGGCGATGATAAACATAAAATTAAGTATCTTTAGAAGGCACCTGTATTAATTTGTTCAAAGTACACACGGGCGGGTTCTATAGTATGGGTTTTTTGCAATGCAAATCAAGCGTACCTACATAACTACCGTTTGTAACCTACCACAGACATGTCTGATTGTATTTGGATGCATGATTTAATGACCCCCTTTCTTGGAAAAGTTCGTATAACGTGGTGAATAAAACGTAGAAACTAGTAGCGGAACTATCTGGATATTTACCAGTCTTACAATTTTTTTTAGCAGGAATGGCCAAATATATTTTATGGTCTCTCTTCCAGAATATTATGCGTGAGTAACTGCGCCGAATTATACGAGCCACCTGCCACCTCAACTTTAAAATCTTTGTACAACAACCAGTCAATGTAATTTCTTCTGATGTTTCGCAAGCAGATTCATAAAATGACCGAGTATGAAATAACCATTGTTCCAGACAGACCTCCATACCAACCGGCTGCAAATATTTATCAAAATATAAACTGTTTAGGTTTCGTGATATATGGACCTAACAACAAGAAAATAATGCCTGGATGAACAAACAGTTTTGTATATTATTCATTTCCACCACAATAATATATTAAATGTCTCACGTCTCCATCCTAAATTGACATGTAACGGTCAACAACAAAGGCAATTACTCATCGTCCCTGACTTACATTATGAGCTTCTCCTTGTTGTAATAATAATCTCTGGGTTTATTTGCAAATTGAGTGAGAGAGCAAGTTTGCCACACTGTCATTGATTCATTTCGTGATAAACAAGCAAACAAATCTCAAGTGTCTTATGTAAGCTTTTTTTAGTCAATTTCCTGATGTGACTAATTGTAAGAAAGACCGGATTATGTTACTAGAGCTACGTGACTATGATTGATGTTTTTATTTTGCGACAATCAGCTAAATCCTGTCTTGTTATATAGTGGCAAATGCAAATCCATGAAAAAAATAAGCCCAGCTGCCTCCTCAAGGGTTTTTTTTTAAAAGCCCAGTGGCAAGCGAAGGCGACAGGACGAAAAGCTTCGTAAGCAATTTTTGTCGTTGTTGATGGCTAAAACCTAAAATTTATCTAATCCTCACGGTTTTTGCGTGTTAGAAATATTATGAATCATGTCATGTATGATGGGATTTTGTCAGGGTGGTCTTGGTCTTGGTGCAGAATGAAACGAAACGTTTTAGGTAAGTAAAGTATGATGCAACCAGATATCCGGGATTAGGACATTATATTATCTACCAGGATGTTAAGAAATAATGCTTGGTCTGGATTTTTACTCCAGCAATTACAACCTACACATACGAGTGAGATAGACGTTTAAACACATAATTATATACGTTACAAGGTGATAAAGACAGCAACGTTATGATGCGAATTTCTCACTTGAGAATATTTTGTAGACACTTGAAAAAAAAATCAATTTTCATCCTCCCTTTCCTCTCCTCGCCATTTTTCACCTCATCCTTCCTTTCACGTCAAAAAGGATCTCCTTTGTTCGAAGGCATTGCACTCTATGCGCAAATGCTTTTTATCCGGAAAATAGTTTCACTTTCTGAAGGTAAAGAAAACTGAAAAAGAGTGAAGAATACATTCATTCATAGCCGTATGGTATGTTCCCCTACGAACATTCCTGCATATATGGCCGATCCTTATCAATACTATAAAGGGCTAATCATTACGAACCAATAAATTCATTTTTCATCCAAAGTGAAAGATTCAAAGATTAATTTTATTAGGCTAACTTTGCGAAATAACATAAAGTAATTTTAGCGGAAAATTCCATGTTTTTCCATTTAGATTGCCTGAATGAGTTTAATTTAGTCCAAATTAATCATATTCATTAGACTTCACATAAATGGAAGCGAATTTTCATTAATACATAGCTACGATATAGAATAACGAAGATGTGAATCAAATTCCAGATTATTATTTTGCACACCTATAAAATGACCTTATGAAAGATTTATACTTTGACCTAAATTCTCCCGAAATTATGCCCCATTCCAGCCACACTCCGCTGAAGCTCAATTGCGTCAAAATATACCATTTTAATAAACATGTATGTAAATATATATATATATATTAAATATACAACAGGTAAATTTCCTCACAATATACCCCAATCAGAAAACCCTAAATGCAATCACGCAGATCTCCTAAATATAAAACCTAAGTTTACAAATCACGTATAAACTTACGTGAACTTGTTAGTTGAAAGCTAGCTTTTTATAAAAGTGGGGGATACTAGTTCAATAGGTATTTGTTGTTTGTACAAGCATGATGGTTATATTTAGGCACATGTTATATTACTTCATTTTCCACCGTGCTGTGCACCCGTTCCATTCCACTACACATGTGTCCAACTCTGAATTTCAATGCCAACCAGAAAAGGTTCATGGACTAAAGCCGTGAGTGAGTTGCATTGCATTACATTGTCACAATAATAATGCAGTATGTACAAAAAGAAAAAGAATTGATGATGATATGTGCATGTTGTGTGAGGTTGTCTTCGTTCTACTGCTGTCTTGTCTACTTTTCCCTAGCTACGGTTTCCGTTTCCAATGCTATTACAAAGCGAATATCTGATGCCATCGTCTCAAAGTAGTCATATTATTATCCAATGAAGATTATATTCAGTTGACTTCACATTTTAGGAAGACAAGACAACCAAAGTCAATGCTGCTGCCTGCTTTGCGGAACGTCCTCCATGCTGGCTTCTCTGTACCTAAATTAAAGCGCAAATTAACGATTTCGTTGGCACCAGTCCAACAATGTTTGAAACTGCTCTCCTCCCATTCACTTTTAAAAACATGGTTTGCATTATCTTCATCATTATATGGGTGCCACTCTACGGCTAAATTTTGGGCTATTGAATGATATGAACATTTAAAAAATATATGCTAAAATAGCTTTTCCTCCATTTTTAGTTATAATTCGCCCTTTTTCTGCAAATGCAATTCATTAAGCAACAACGACGACAAATTAATTGCGTTGTTGTTCTCATGTTTCTTGTTGTTATGACTTAGGTTCTGTCCGCGAACGATATCCGGTACTCATTTACGGCGACAAATGAATGAAAAAATTAAACCGTAAAGCTGCCCCAAATTAATGATTCTACAACACGGATTAGTGTTTACTCCAAGCGTGTCTAATTGTAAATTGACAAAATGACAGGGCAGCTGGCGTCATGCATGCAACCACTACATACAATCCTCCTGTTTAATGATATTTTTTTTAACTCTAAGCATGTGTGCAAAGAGCTGAAATGTAAATAATGGACGCTTCAAGATTTATTAGGTGAAATATTTAGCACTTATTTTTCGTCCTGAGAGTTTACTTTTTATTGCTAGCTTATGTAAATCTTGTGTTGTGCAAGCTCGTAAAATGCGCATGAAAAAATATACATGGCTTTAAGTGGATCTCTCGTTTGCTAAAAGTATTTTACCATCTCATAATGCCAACCTTGCTTCTGTATCGTTTTTTTTTCAAGTCTTTCTCTTCAAACCATCACATCTTCACTCGTCATCTCGTATGCTACCGAAATTGCTTACATTATGAATACCTACATTCATTCATTGTTGTTGTTGGTCAGTATGCTTGAATATCTAAAACAATTAGGGACTTTCCCTATTAAATGAGTTTAGTATTATGACTTAAAGGAATGAGCCTGACTGGTTTTCCCAAAAGGAAACGTTAAATATATACGCGGTCGCGTACGAGTTTATGTATTGGTCTTGATAAAAAATGAGTTAGAATATGACATTTCGACTGTAAGTTTGTTTAAGGTGTAAGGTATTGGCGACGATTACATATATATAGTTTCTGTGATTAACTAACAACTCGGTCCTCGGCCCCAACAAAGAAGGCCAGGTGCTAGGTCTCTCTTGCTTCCGACTGAAAACGAGACGAGACGTGAAGCACGCTGTGTTTTCTCCCATTTTCTTCCCTTTTTGCTCTATTAGTCTGTCTGCGTGTGAATAATCCGCTGTTGTTGGTGACATAAGGCAAAAAGTACATGATTTTTTCTCCTTGACCGTTCCAAAATAAAGTAAAACTAAACTACAATATATATACAATAAATGTTCATATGTTTTGTCTATACGCCAGATTAAGAGAGTCGCATGCGCCTACAGCAGCAGCACTCATATATGAACGCTCTAAAAGTGTCCATGACATGCTCAAGCATCATTTCATATTATCAATTTTTCGTTCATGGACTTTGTGAAAACTCAGAGTTTCGTTAACTTTTTTGTTCTGGCTTCCCGACAAGACACCGAGATGACG
This sequence comes from Dicranocentrus wangi, assembly GCA_036850665.1. Taxonomy (NCBI): domain Eukaryota; kingdom Metazoa; phylum Arthropoda; class Collembola; order Entomobryomorpha; family Entomobryidae; genus Dicranocentrus; species Dicranocentrus wangi. The sequence continues at coordinate 6,435 of JAANSN010000579.1, forward strand.
GAAAAAGAGAAATGTAAGGAAAGAACGACAACGGTTGTGTTATATTGTATATATATTTATGCATGCATTCATATTTACTCTAAAAGCTTTCAAGTGACATGTCACCCACCACAACATCATCTACAACGAGAAAGCTTCAACTTGACTGCATTCCATTTCACACACATATTATGCATATAAAATGTGAACGAGACAAGACCTTGTTGTTACGTAAAAAGAGTAATACACACACGAACTGAATGATGTGGTTTGCCAGTAAACTGCGTATTACTACTTGGTTTCATCTACCCAACCCAACCCATTCCTCTAGACACAGTTTCCATGCGGAATATATTATCAAACATTTTTCCTTAGATTTAACCGACACATTATGGATTCAGCAAAACTAGCAAAATCATTTTTGGGAAACATGGAAAGCATCAAGCATCACATGCAGAGTGCATACGTAATCCTGCAGCATAAAGATCACGACTTTCCCACCCAATATTCCAGCCTCCTCATTTGTAATTACACAAGGTGGAGTGACTAAGCAAACTGAGAAATTTGCAAAAGTACAAGGGAATTCCCGGAATGACTCCAGGACCTCACAACCTGTGTTTCATTCTAAAAAGTTGATTTGTAGCCTGCCTCTTTTGCCATATGGCACAGTCAGCGATATATAACAGTTGATCAAAAAAGCATGACTTGACTAAGACTTTCTGAGAATCCTCACATCCTCGGAATATGCATTGCACACACACCTAGCCAGTTTAGCTTGCACACGTATTTACCTTGTTTTAGAGTCTTTGACTGTGTTTAAGATTACGTGACCAACACCACAATGACTTTTTCTAGTGAAGTCGGATTCTCAAGCAGGTAACATCATCCCATAAGTCCATATATACTTATCCTTGGCAAAAAAAATGAAAGTTTGCAAACCTCCCATCTTCATCCTGCTCGCATTAACCTGCTATCCTGTGCAAATATCTACAGACAACACAACTGCATTTTTATTCGCAATAATGGCGATGGGTGATGATGATGACGCTCTTACGTCTTGAATGACATCACGCATCACAATTCAGATTTTCTCGCTCATGTTATCCTCTATACACTCATAATTACATACGTAAATCAGGACGTCAACGTCAGCCCGTTTTTGCATTAAAACCTATTTAAATAAATCCCTTCTGAGAATAATCTCTAATCTCTACCCGCTTTTCAGGATCTTTCCCGAAGGACCAACTCATTCTGTGAAAATGCCAGACGTAAAGAGCACATTTACACGCCGTTATTATGATTATTGCAAAAACATAATATCTCTGCTCCACCGAACAGCATAAAAACAGGATTCATGCCACACGCCATGATGCCATTCATGCCATGCATCCTGGGTGTATGTTGTCGACTACGGGCAACCTACAAAAATGTAGGAGACCTAGTTTAGCCCTATATTGAAATATTTTTTCGTTAGTAATGTATACATATACTTACTTCATTTTGGTATGAAGTGAAGGATATATATATATGTGTAAAAAAGTAACTACATGTATGTTCTGATAACTACACTTGATGACATGGTAGAAAGTCCAAGAAAGTTCGTTGCCGCGTCGGCATCGGCATCCTCGTTGAAAGGAAATAAAATGGTCATCGTGCAATGCGGTATATGAGCAAAATTCATGCGGCCATTTTTCCAGCAACGTGGTTTCCCCAACGAGGAAGTGTGGGAGCACACGAGAATGGAATAACACCATGCTGCTGCTGCTATGATGCTTTCCCATGTGCTTTTTTTCTGTCGTCCGCGTTCTGGAGAAAAGGAGTGAGAGCTGGAATGGAAACGTAGTATCATCTTTCTCTGGAAAGAACGTTTTTCCTGGAGAGGAGGAAGTAAGTGTGCCGCGCATCATCTTATCCTTGATTATGTACCCATTGACTACTACGCTTCCCTCAATAGCAAAAATCGCGTATGGAACGTACGTTCGAGGAGAAAGAACTACATATGTATACATATGATATGCTGCAAATAAGAAGTGTCGTAGAAGTGGAAACATTTGAAGGATCATTTACTTGTGTGTTTCCTTTGCAACCCTTTGAACAACGTTCTACAACGGTTGAGTTTCTTATGCATTCCCATTCGACATGCTTGACATTTCTAAGGAAGAGAAAAGGCCTGCGGAGGTGCTGCTGCTCATATCGCGAATTCCATGTGAGCCACACAGTATGTACGTACGTAGATTGCACAAACGTTACGTTTTACGTTGCCTTTTGATTGAAACTGCACAAATGGCCTATTATGAGTACATGGATATATATAATATATATATATATATATATATATATAATATGCGTTTTTCTGCGATTCGATACAAAAAACCACACAGTACCGCATTACCACATTTTCGGAATGAAAAATAGCCAAAATCCTTTGCTATACAGCCCCCTTCTTCGTCTCTCCTCGGCGAAAATGGCAAATTCTTTGAAAAGGAAAAAAAAGCCTTGAAAAGCACGCTAGCACGCTACGCCAGGGAGGAAACGTGGAGTGGAATAAACATGTTTTCGTCTGCGGGCTCCGATCCGGGATTCGTTGGTGTGGTGGTATATCCCCCCTGAAAATCGCTATCCACGCCAAAACAATACGTAATAATAATAATAATAATAATACGGGGAATGGAATTGTGACATGTAAAGTGCCCCTAGTAGTAGTTATCCTATATGAAATCCATGCATCACTCTACTATAAGTTATGTTATATTCATGTCATGTATGTAGTTGTTTTTAGGGTTCGTTAATACTGTAGAATGGAGAGAGAGAGAGAGAGAGAGAGAGAGAGAGAGAGAGAGAGAGAGAGGAAGGCAAGGGGACAAAAGGGGAATGATTTGAGCATGAGTTGAAGTGAGTATAATAATATAAGAACGGGAAAAAAAGAACTAGAACTTTTGTTCGTCTCCGTTCCTCATCGTTCGGAACCTATGACTTGAGCACAGAATGGATACGTCTACGACAAGGATAAAATATAGAGTTCTGGTAATACTTGTAGTAGTGGCACTACACAGCAGAAGTTCAGCTCTCGTGTGGAGTGCAAGTGGATTTTCAGACATTTAAGTGGGAAAGGCAAGGCTGTGCAGAATAGGACGACGCGACGACGACGACGATTACTATGGGGATAACATTTACGGCTTGGATATAGCGAGAGATCCCGATGAGCGATAGCTGAAAAAATGTGTTATGTGCTCGTACCTAGACTCAAGTTTGCTCTGCACTAAAAGGAGACTATGAGAACGAAGGAAAATGACTATGATGATGTTAAGAAATGTATCGAAAGCCGTGTGGCTCGGCCACACATCGGCTCTATGAATGTCTCTAATATCCAAATACATGCATCCAAGTTTTAGGTATATATATAGGGGCAGGCAGGCAGGCAGGCAGAGGGGCATAATAATTCCTTGCTAAAAGTGATATCTGCCTGTTTGCACATGCATATGCATATATAGCCAGCCCGTAAGAAAAGGATATTATTGAAAACCTATATTATGTGTGGTTTCTCTTTGGAAGTCTATATATGCATGCACGAGAGACAAGCAAGTAAGTTACACTGTTGGTACTGCTGCTGCAAAGAAAACGCCGTGCCGTGGAAGATAGATTAGAGCAGCAGCAGAGAAATATATAGTATAATATAAAGGCAAAGGGAAAAATCCTATTTCTGTCTGAGTCATGAGAAGTTTCGTTCCTTTCCTGATCTGACTTTTAAGGAGTACACACACACACAGAGAAACTCGCAGTCGTCACAAGACACAAAACTTTTTTCCTTTGGAGCTCAAAAAGCTCACCTTTTTCAGTTTACAAGATTTCAAAGTTATCCGTGCAACGGTTCCAAACGTAACTATTATTGGGGAGTAACAAAACCCAATAATATTAGCTAACAAATTACCTTGTGAAAAAATGTAACTCTGTGCTGGTTTCTTAGTGACTAAAAATTGTCGTCTAAGCCGTCGACAATAATTTAAATAATTTTTTTCACTCATGGTAAGTGCTCAAACAAACTTTTTATATATAAACTATTTTCGACACCTTTTTTTCTCATAAATTAGCTCGTTTCGACATATAAGGCAGGCTCTACATGTCATGCATTTAGAAAAAAAGAAGTCTTTTCTCCTTTCACCAACCACCACAACACGGTGGTGTGGTTTGGTTGGATGGAGATAATTGCGGTCCACACTTTAGCGCAATTACGTCACACTGTTTAAGCTGCAAAAATAGTAACATGAATGTGCATCCCAGGACGCCAAAAGGACGAGATTTTTTTTATTCGATGCAATACTCCTATTATGCACTTTTCTAAATAATCCATCCATTTTGATACATGGCATTCTGCATTGATATCAATCATATTCGTCCCATGACGGATTTGGAAGTGGATCCATTGAAAAAGGTCCATTTATGGAGGATTTTACACATTGAAAAATTACTCTAATAATAATCCTATGCAAGAAAGGGTTAGAGATTCTACGACTGCTGCATATATACAAAATGGGTTAGGTTTAGGTAGAACCACAACAACTTTAAAGAGTTCATCGTATGACGTATTCCGGCCGAAATGCACAAGTTCAAAGTTAAACCGAGTGTAGTTGCAGGGCAAGAGAGATAGCCCACACGTGATAGGAGATTATGATCACCCTACTATATGGCCTGCATAACATTTTTTTTTCTACAAGATTGCATTTTTTTCTATCACCTAATCGTCATCATCGTGACCATGGTCATCAACTTATACCGCATACTTTGACAGTTGCAACGGACGATTGTACACAATAAAAGAGCTCAACAATTGCAGCAACGGATCATCTTCACTCACGTGCACGTCTTACCTTACCTTACTTACGTACGAGCGATACAATCCGTGTTGTTTGTACAAACTTTAGGAGATAGAGAAGCTAGTCGAAAAAATGTATGTACATACATGCATATAATCACCATCATTTACTGCGTACTTTGGACTTCTACCACACAACTTCATTTCATTGTTCACAAAAACTTTACCGTCACATCACCACGAAGAGCCGAGCGTCATCTTATTCAATAATAACAATCCAACCAAGGAATGCATTAATTTATTTTAGCATGTCATTATTAGCGTAGGAATGCAGCCTTTGTTCGGATTTGGACATATCTAGATTTAGCTAGATTTGGACCTTTTTTGTGTAACAGTCAATTCACGGAAAAAACTAAATGGAGTGTGATTCAAAAACTTCAAAAAACCTAGATCATTCAACTTTGGAGCTGGGAGTGCAATGTGGTGGTGGTGGAGTCATTAGTATGCAACAACTATAGGCATAGGCATTACTTGAAGCAACTCGTTTGGGGAAGATTATCATTTCCATTAATCAGAATGGTTGGTTTGGTATTCAGTCAAGTGCAAGGTAACGACTTTGATGAGGCGGAGCTACCCCGCGCGCACACGACATAATTTATCACAACATTCGCACATTTTCCCCCCATTCAATTAATTTCATATTCATAATAATAATCATAATTCACATGTTTCCCATCGTATAGGGCACAAATACATTACTTTCAAGGTACAAATATTTATCAAGTCCTATAGCGTGCTTGCTTACTCGCATCGCGCAAATAACAACACTTCAATTACTCAAAAGTATCCATATTAAGCCATTTTGCACTAATAGAACAAAACAATAGGTCATTCTTGACTTATGATAATATGACTAAGAATATAATATTGTTTCGTCTAAGGACTTTGCTAAATTAACGAAAATGAAAAACAATGCCACGAAGGGATTGAGAAACCTTGAAAATTCTCAGGCAGATGAGAGTAATACTAGGCAAAAGCATGCACAACGCATGAACTGCAACACTACTGACTGCTCATGTGCGCACATTTTTTTTGCACATGTTTGATCTGGATCTTCTGAATCCGCACAACTTGAGACAATATATATAAATATATTTATTATTTGCACATGCATATTTAAATGTGGCCGATTTTAATTCATTCGTTTATTACACAGTCTCATCCATCCATCATACTCGCATTTATGAACAGTTTTATTGTAGGCAGTTTTTGCCCGCTCATCCATAATTCCTATCTCTTGCCCAACCAATTGATGGAAAATGCATATAATACTCAGGAGATGCAATAATATAATAATATATATGCAATACCTATTACGCAGAACAAGTGTATCGTTGTTAAGGCTGTTGTGTCATAAAGTACAAAAACACTTTCTTTTGCAAATTGTATTATAGAGGATTCAGAGTTTAAACAACTTGTGTTGAGAGAAATATGAGTAGATCATTTGTATCCCCTTTTACGTCAACCGCATTCTGAATATTTTGCATAATAATAATTTAATACTTACGTAGGTATATAATAAATATACCTATCGAAAGTAGATAAAAAAAATGTTTTAATACCAATCCAAACCAATTGCCGTTGACTTAACAGCTACCATGTTACACTTTTGGTGGCAGTCTCTGTATCACTGTTAATTACGTTGAAAAAAAGTACAAGCGGTATATCAATCATAAAGTGTTCATTCATACTGGCTAATCAAGTTACATATTATACTACTCTCTTTACTACACAAAGTGATACTTATTATGTGCAAGTATCACTTGCTGTAAGTTTGCGCAAATATCGTATTTGCATAGACAACTCTCGGCCTCTGCATTGATTTAGAAAAGTTTGCAACAGGCACATCATGTACGATGATGACCAGTAGTGTCAGTTTGAATGAGAGAGATCGGGCTAGCCAGACCAGATCCATGTTTTCGGATTGAAACGTACTACTGTCAAGTATGCAATCTAATAACTTGATTTTTTTGAGTCTGTAATGGACAATGGTCTCTTAAGAGTTACTGTAGTAGTGTTGCGTTGTCGTGAGCGAGGGTAACATCGAGTCGAATAGATAGCTCGCTTTAGACACAGTCGACGACGATTTTCCGAATGAGAACCACTTGCAGAGTTGCTGAATTTCTTGTTTAGTTAATTGGATAAGGAACGATTAAAGTAATGATGATGGATGGCTTGATCTCTGATGGTCATCAGGGGTGCTTCTTTTGATGGGAGTGTATCCCACCAAAGTAATTACTACTCCTTTTGATTCTCTCAATTCCATTCTGACTGCTGACGGACGGAGTGGCTCCTTTTTGCGTAGGTACTTATACTATTAGCCGTATATAAGTATACTGAAGGGAGCCGCTACTCTCTCAGAGGACATGGACATCAAACAACATTCCTTCTTTGAGTAGTGGATCATTGATTGGGAAAATTTTTTTTTCCAATTTGTGTTTTGTGGTTGTGATGGACCACTTCACGTTCATTATGACAAGATTTTGAAGGCGTTTTTTCATATTAAATGTTTAAATCAACTTTTTCCATAATATGATACTCTCAACTCACTCTGCTCGCTTGCAATATGACATGGCAAGACTAGCGCAACGAACATATTATTATTTGCGTTTCGAATCCATGAATATATATATATATACTACTCACTTTGGGCTCGAGGGCATGCATCACTTTTAATTGTTCTCTCCAGGTTGATCATGTTGCGTTCACCGGTATATTAAACATCTAAATGGTGTGTGGCGCTCCTTCGCCAGCATACTACACATCTTATCTCACCGCGTCTCTTACACAAGCAACTTTAATAATTTTTTCATTAGTTCACAGTATAAAATTGGAGTAGGGTGAGGAGGAGATAAATTAAAATCATCTTGATATATATGTATAACAAGTCTTAACTGCGTATTAGTTATTGTACTCGAGTTTTTTTTCAATGAAAGGAAAAATATTAAGGAGTGATGATTTTTTTTGAGTAAGCCTTGTGTGAGTTGCAATAAATCAGAATAGAAACAGTCAGCAAAAAGACTTTCAGGATGCAGAGATGCATTAAGGGAAAACATGGGGGAAACAAACAGATCAGTTCACATCCAAATGATCTGATAATGACTATAATGACTAGTTTGTTGGCGGTTGATTGAGGAAAAAGGGAAGCAGAATGAAAGGCTGTTTTTTGGTTGCATCTCTGACGAGATTAGCAATGCATACAGGTCATCCTGCAGTGCGTGCAAAAACATGCATCTTCTATTCTATGCAACATATAAAAAAAGTTTGCGAGTTCGGTTGGGCAAACATGAAAATGAGTTTATAATATTTAATTGGGATAAAACTAGAATCAGCTAGATTTACTCAACTGGTCATTTTTGGTTTCAACTCATCAACTCGTACACATTCGATTGATTTTACAAGTGGCTTGGTAAGATATGTAGCTGACAAAGAAGAAAGGATTGCAGGAATGCAAATCAGGGAATTGGATTGCTTTGGTGCAACATGAGTAGAAATTGGATTAATTTCTCTAAGAAACTATAGAAGAGCGACTAGTATAATCCTGCTAGATGTAGTTTTTTAATAGGGTTGGTGAGATGGGGAGACACCGACACCGTCGCCGCCACCGCCGCCGCCGCTCTACTTCTAATGGCGATTATCATAAAAAAGTATAGAATAGATGGAAAGAGTACATATAGTGGTGGCGTATGCTTTGATGTAACGGAATTTCTTCACGAGTGCAGTGTGGTGTGAGCAGACAAAATCCATGAATATGTATGACGAGCATTCCAGGATGAAATGACAAAATTTTATAGATATATATGAAATTTCATACCATTACACTTACACAACTTGATTGAATCGGATACCCGCAGTTCACGTAGACGTAAAGCTAAAAAGCTATAGCATACCTACATACCTTACCCACACCTGCCTACCTATCCACGAGCGACTCCACTATCCGTCATTATTACAGAATCCGGCATGGTATGGTCGGCGTCGGCACAAAAATTTAATATTGATGAAATTATGTGATGAAAGCTGGATATCCACTTCCATGAACGAAGCAAAAATGACAAACAATGGGTGCATAAAATTGTTGGAGGTTTTTCTTGAGAATCGTTCGTTGTTACATTTGGAGTCGCAGGTGTTAAGCTTACACGTATGGAAAATCAAAAGTGGGAACGAACGTTGTGTAGGACGTTTATAAATGATATGTGTAAAGAACAGGAATATTATTTTAGGATAGGGGTCATCCAAGGAGATAAATGCTGGAAAATGTATATATGTAGTGCAAGAGAATAAAACGCTAGGTTAGCTGTAATGAAAAAATCAAATACTGCGCTTGCAGCACACAGGATGTTGAACTCTTTCGATAGTTTTGACAACCAAGTCTCAAAGGAATGCTGATGCTAATGGGCTATGCGAGAAAAGCCGTGGAAAATGTGAAAATGCTATTTTTCTACAAGACAATTTAACCCTGACATTAGCAGAGTACAACATGTGAACCTGCCCAGTAGGAGAGATATACAGACCGAGAGATGGTAAATAAACGTCATGTATGTATGGTTAACCAAATGCCTTACTCATCAAATTTTAATGGAAGAGAGAAAAGTGGGCTTAGAAGCGCAATGCGAGCATATATAACATTTAATCTTATTTGGACAAGGGTTAATAAGACTTGCCAGCCTAGCATTATTCGATTCGAACAGAAAAACCTTGACCTTCACCTTTCCTATAGCAGTCAAAATGATTCAAGGGATCTTTTATTGTTCTGCATGCATATTCAATGATGGTACTTAACAATGCATGACATGCCTGCCATATCTCGTTGTCCATCATCATCATCCGGCTCCCCAAGGAATATAATATGACTAAAATATAATCAAAAACTTCTTTTTGCAGGGTTAAAGTAAACCGATTTTTTGGGATGCTGTTGGACTACCAAGGGGTTACCATCAACGTAGAGGAGGATAAGTGCGATCTAGAAATCCTCACGGAGGAAGACCAGAGCGAAGTGCCACTAACATCAGGAGGTTCCACCTCGGAGCGCCGAAGAACATACACCAACTCCAGTAACACCACCAACTACAGCAGCTGCGCACAGAACGTCGTCAACAAGATGACACTCACATTAGATCCAGCAGCAAAGCCGCTATTCACCATCATCACGCCAACGCGGTCTGTGTCATCAATGGAGGAGTCCGTGGCCACGCCGTCGGACATTGCCATCGGAATTCATGAGTCTGACTCAACGACCAAGTTACAGCCGGACGGCATGAAAAATCAAGACTCAAGCGAGAGTTTAATTCACGAGCTCATGAAGGAGAAATGGTACGCAATACTGTTTCAAGTTTGCATACCATTTCTCATCGCTGGTCTCGGCATGGTCGGAGCTGGCATCATCCTGGACACGGTGAAAGAATGGATCACTTTCAAAGACATTCCGGAATTTCTCGTTTTGGTCACGCCACTTCTGGGACTAAAGGGAAATCTCGAAATGACGCTTGCCTCTCGGCTCTCCACTCATGCTAATTTGGGGAATATGGATTCCAGAAAGACCAAATGGAGGATTTGTCTTGGAAATTTGTCACTCATCCAGGTAAACTGCCTTTCTACTAACAAGGTGCCCATGCAATATTAATGTAGGCTAGGAGGCTATGACGACACACATGTCTTACATAAAAGCCATTAAAGGTTAAAGTCATCTCCCGGAAATTCAACTCTTTTGAATGGCTACTGCGATAAAGACTTTCTAAAAATTCAAGGACAATATTTGCATTAAAGGAGGAAACTCGGAGCGAAAAGTAAGAATACGAAATGGCCATGAGATAGCAAAAGAGTGAAACTGAGTGAGTGCGAGTACAGTTAAATAGCAGTCATGTCACAGCCTTTGCTGGTTTACAATAGCTCCACGACAAAATGGATGTGCTGGTGGTGGTGGTGGTGGTGGTGGAGGCTACGTTATTTAGTCACCTTGAACGAAACGTTTATTTGCAAATAGGAAATACTTGCACACACATGCACCACCACCAACCACCATACTCGCTTCGCTTGTACACATTTGCATACCTATGTCAAATCAATTTTTGATTATATCGACCAAAATGGAATGTTTCGTGTGTAAACATCATTTTAAGACGTATAACTAACTGACGACATCATATGCTTGCTGCTAACTGCAGGTTCAAGGAATTGTCGTCGGGTTCCTCGCAGCAGCTGTCGCCATATTGATAGGAGTCGTTTCACCTGGAGAAAAGGAATTCAATCTCAATCATGCCCTGATCCTGTGCGTAAGTAGTATGCTGACTGCTGCCATTGCTAGCTTTGTTCTTGGTATGTCCCTATCTGAATGAATATCTAAATCTATTTTTAACAAACAAGTATATGGTGTATGGCAGAACTCGACCTCACTAACTCCTCGTTGATTTCTTAATCCCTGGCACAAGGTACGTACGTATGGATGAGCAGATTTTCTTGCTAAAAATCACCCATCGTTTTCGTTTCGTTTATTATATCTTATTGTTAGAAAACATTACGTTGCGCAATGCATTCCCCATAGTCATTAATGTAAAGTATTGGGGAAAACGGCTGGACTGTACTTCACATTTCCTCTTCATATTGTATCAGATGTTTAAAGAAAAGCCTTAGTACTGGGTTTCGGTTGGAATACTTGGAATTTGTACTCCCGTAAATGTAGGTGCACCTGTCCCGATTTGTACAATATGTTATATGATATCAAACAGCCTATAAATATGAAACACTTGCACAAACCAAACCTTGAGATTCGTGAGGTCGAGATTCAACAATGGCGGATGGAATGTACGTATGTATATGGATTTCGATAATGTTCCATGACTTTATGTTACTATTTGCTTTGTAGGAGCCCTCATGATTCTAGTGATCCTGCTCTCCAAGGTGTTTCACTTGAATCCGGACAATATTGCAACGCCAATTGCAGCTAGTCTTGGTGACGTGACTACTCTCGGACTCCTCGCATGTATTTCTAGCTACCTGTACACCGAGTTGGTTGACACTTATGCGTGTTCTATAATCATAGGAATGTTCATAATTCTCACCCCGCTCTGGATATACTTTACGTACAAGAATGAATACACGCAAGAGGTCCTAGTGAGTGGGTGGGCACCAGTGATTCTTGCCATGCTCATTAGCAGGTATTGTCTAATATTGAAGCAAGCAATTATTGAATTGTGTGATTATGGTAAATTTAAACAGCTCCTGATAGTTCTGTCCTTGAACTAAGGGACAAATGAAAACGTTATGATGATGATGATGATGATATTTATGTGCTCATAAATATCTTCTTTTTTGCAGCGGTGGCGGTCTCATTCTGGACAAAGCGGAGCACATGTTTCCACAACTAGCTCTGTACCAACCGGTAATTAATGGAGTTGGGGGTAATCTTGTCTCTGTTCTAGCAAGTAGAATTTCCACTGCCCTTCATCGAGACTGTATGCCAGGACAACTACCAGGAAAACTGCCAGGAGCTGGTAAAGTCTGCATGTCACCTTGGACTGTCTTCATGAAGAACGGTAAGACCATCAATTATTCCATGAGTAATTTAATACATCCTTCATCTATTTTTAGCAAAACACGATGTGATAATAATACTAATAATAGTAATAATGTTGTGTTCGATGGGAATAGGTGTTGATTCTACAGCGGCACGAGTGCTGCTTGCGATCGTGATTCCAGGACACTTGGTATTCTCCACAGTGACTCACTTTGTCTCCTCCGACTCAAAGTATTCTGTGCCCTTTTTGGTATTCTATCTGACGGCGGCTGTAATTCAGGTGAGTTGTCAGTTGTTTCCAAGTTTACACTCTACTCTCTTCCTAAGCATTTACCTACTTGTATAGAAAATCATTTCGCGTGGGCTAATCTTTGTGATTCTAAATTTCAGGTTGCGGTTCTACTGTATTTGGCTCAGATCTTTGTGGCGTGGTTCTGGAAGCGAAAGATGGATCCAGACACAAATGCTATTCCATACCTAACAGCCTTGGGTGATTTACTCGGAACTGCGCTCCTCTTTGTTGCATTCTTAATTGTTGATCTTTTCAAATGAATCAATCAAACTTATCGGTTGTCAAATCTAAATCGACTCTGTTATTATTACAAGTAGAAGAAATCATAAAAGTTAGACTACACATTATTACAAGTCGACAAACTTAAGTCGCAATTTTATTTTAATCTTTTTTTCACTGGTTTTAAAACTTTTAATACTTTTTATTTTTATTTGATTATCAATCATAGTTTTTAAATAGCTTCAATAATTGTTTCAGTTGCAGTACGTTTTACTATTAGTCAATAGATGATCAAATTTTATTAGTGAGAGAGCAGTAGCAATTAAGACGTTCTTTCAATTCTTTATCAACACGAAGCTTTTGAACAACATCAACAACAAAACATAATTTGACAAAGTTCCATCAAACACTAATTAGCAAGCAACAAGGGGTATTAAAGTATGACTGTTTTAATAAGGCATACTACAAATATCGAACGAATCTTGTAGCAATATCAAAATATTTTGTGATAACCCAAGAGAAGGATCGACAGAATCAAGGCTTGTGACGGTAAATTGTTGTAATAAAGCCACCACAACCTCCTCGACCTCATCATTACAGAATCGCCAATAGCAGCAGCAGCAGCGGAAGCAGCAGCAATACAACAATAACTTTCTACGTTTTCAAAATAAAGTCATCATCAAATTCGACCAACAACAACAAATAAAAATCAGCTCTGATCACAACATCGTCATCTGATTATGGTGGTGAGTGTGACCAGACAGCATCCCAGAATTTTGATTTCAATCCTTCTTCGCTTTTAATATATTATGATCATCAATCTGGCATCAAAAAGTTTAGTTTAATATTGTATTTTTAACCCCTTCACTTTTTACAACAATGTAGAAGAACTTGTAATCTCGTTGTTCGTTACCTGACGGTATATTTTTTTTGGTCATTATCAATGTTAAAACCAGTATTCTTAGTAGAACTTTCAATAATACAACCTAATAACTACCTACTTACTACTGATATGCATGATGGACGCATGTGGCGCAGCAGTTTGTTTTCTATGTAAAAATTTGACGAGACAAAATTTACATGGTGCTTACTACTTACTTACTATAACTACTTACTACTGCCCCTCAGCAAAATAACCAGATTAATTATTACCATTCAATCGTATTCAAAAAAACCAACAAGTAATCAATCATTAACCATGAGTTAAGTTTATTAACGACAGATATAGTAACAAATTTATTTTTTCGTCAGTCAGTATCGGTAAATTTTCAGGAACACTACTGTCAAGTATTAGCAGCCAGTAAAATGGTGCTGGAAACAGCGATTTTTTAATCATTCGTTACCCGTAGTTGATAAATTAACAGAGAAATCAATAATGGATCAACTTATTTGACAAATTTGTTAATTCGCTTTCCTGATCAAGTCAAAAATAAATGGTAATACTTATAGTAAAGAATAAAAACCTGAGTAAGTTGTTGCAAAACCATATTATACTTTTAGATCCGGTGTATAGTCATTATTATTACTATTACATAGCGCTATAGACCAACATTGTTTTTTTAAACTTATTCTCCCATACCATACTATTTTCCTGTTTTTTTTTTGTTACCAACTAAGTCAATATCGATGAAAACTGTGTTGCCAGTTAAGTTTTCTTGTTGTCTATTCCCAAATTCTTTTTTATACGGAAACTGTATTTGTACTGATATATTTAATATTTATTTCTGTGAGTACTTGCAACAAAAAGAAATATATAGAAATTGTGTACCTGGCAAAAAAAGTGTTTTACTCTAGTGAACTGTTTTCCTCTAGAAAGTTAAGCTTACGTAAAAGAAGATATTATTACGTACGTACATAAGATATAACAGAACAGAGGATTTGTGATTGACTTTTTATTATTATTATGATTTAGTCGGAGTGAATGGAAGAAACCGTATATCGTATTAGAAAACTTGTGTGTTTTTCAGTTATACTTTAATATTCAGACAGAACGTACTCCACGCATCGCATCACGGGTGCGTGGAGTGCATGACTCTGTTATTTACTAACAGAAAGTAACATTTTTGCCTTTTCGTATGAATCTCCAGAGGAAACCATACACACTGTCTTGTCAGAGAAAAGCACATATATATGACATGTGTAGTAATAATATTATATTGTTCTCAAAATGTAAGTAATTAATTGGCATTCCATAATTATATTTGTGGATCATAGCTACCAAAATTTTTTTTTTGTTTTTCTCTAAAACCCTTTTCAAAAAAAATCATCCACACCACTGTTTTATTTTATGTTGTTCACAAAAACACGTGTTGAAATGAAAGACTGTAGGAACAGGAGAAATATTATGTAATACATATATAAGTAAATAAAACTTGAAAATGATGAAGCCTCTCCTCAAACTTGATGTTAGCAATACGTTATAAATAATGGTCAGTTGGCAAACAGAAAAGAAAAAAATAATTTCTTTTTTTCCTTCAAAGGAATCCTCTAGAGCCTCGCCTCACACGATTTACTATTTGTTTTACAATAAATCTGCAAGACTATTATTATTATTACTTACTAGACTTATATAAAAACATGTATTTTTAGTAGCTAAAAAAATCATCAAGTTAAATATAGATTCCTTTGTCAGATCTTAAAAGAAACATACAGACGATATTACATTATTATTAGGTGTTATGTACGACGTTAATTAAAACTATAACGCCGAGTGTGACTAACCCCACTAACAACAACAACAACAACAACACATTTTGTGGTATCGTATCTATCTATATTCGAGGAGAAATAAATTCAGTGATTATTTTTTGTTATCTTGTAAAAAATACAAAAAAAAACATATACAAATGGTTTCTACATACCTGTCACCTTATTTTCATAAAACAAAACTAAACCATCATCATCATCATGAGATTTCATGAGATTTCATGAAGCAAACACATTAAATGTCATATTATGATTTTCATAAAAACTCTTCTGCAACTAACAGCTTCCACCCACCCATCCTGAATCCCATAATATTAATATATCATCATCATCATCACAAATTATTAATCATTGTGCATCACGTTTGTTTGACGTGATTCATTATGCTTCAAAGAAAATATTATTACTATTCCTTTGTTCATTCATACGCACCTAATGCATACATATTATCAGCAGCAGCACATCAACACAAACACACTCCTCCCGAGTGAGTCATAGAGCGTGGGAGACAACGTGTGAGAAAATCCCTTTTGAATGGAATGGAAACGGAGAAGAAGAAGAAGAAGAAGAAGAAGAAGAAGAAGAAGAAATTACGCTGCTATGCTGCTGTAGTTGTAGTTGAGTTGAGTTGTGTGGACTTGGTTGTGTTGTTTGTTGTGCTTGTGTGTGAGTGAGCGAGCGAGCGAGCTGCCGGTACTGACTGGAGGACGTGTAAACATTTTATTCACCGACTTTCAGTGATTTATAGTATAATTTAGATTTTTTATTAAAAAAACTACTTTTAAATTGTTAAAAATTGGGGTGAGGAGCGACAGGGGACAAGAAGAAGGTAAGCAAAAAAGCTAGCTAGCGGTAGACTATTATCTATAGTTGGGGGCCAGTCAATGAAAAAGGAACAGGTACAATTAATTTAAAGTATAGTAAGTCATACATAGTCAGTCTGTCTGTCTGTCTGTCAGTCAGTCAGTCAGTCAGTGTCAGTCGGACCAGGACTTTTGTGAGGGGGTGCATATTGCATATTGGAATTGGAATGTGATGTGATGTGTGAAAGTGTGAAACAACAACACTTCACGAGGTAAATTGGGTGAGATAGATAGAAGAGGAAAGCCAACTTGTAACGAAACGTCAGTCAGGTCTCTGTCAGGCAGTCATCCGTTTTTATCTATTTTTTTGTTATTGGTCTTTTGCTACCAACAAACAATAATTGTAAGAGAAAGTAGGCCTCCGTCCGGTCCGGTCACCACCCGCTATAAAGCAGGTATTTATTTTAACGGTGGTTAAAACAGTTAAGGTTTATCCGGCAGTCGGTCGGTCGGTCTGTTGGTTGACGTATGTAAATAGAATTCAGATGTCACCTAATATTTAAGATGATATCGTCTCACATCATCAGGTGACATAGGACAGGAGGTATTATTTCGTAGATCTATAGGTAAAAGTACATAGTAGGTAGTGGGTTGGATAGTTGTTAATTTGTGGACACTACATTACTTAAACTGATACCCCAAAATTAACAAAATGTGGTCAGAAAAATATCAGAAAGCGGATTTCCAAACTCAAAAAATTATAGTTCTACTCTTTGACTGACTAGTCAGGATATTATACAGGTGGTGGTGGAGGATACGAAAATCCACATAAGAAGGGTGCGAGTATATTTAGCAGCAAACAAGCGTCATACTAAATTACTATGTCGTCGCAACATTATGACATATATTATGTCACCTGTGGCATGATGATGAGTACATGAAGAAAGGTTTCTATAAATTTACATAATTTTTTTTAATGTTTGCTTTTTTATTATCTCAATTGGAAATATAGGAAGCGACGGACGAACGAGTCACAAAGAAATCATTGTAAGAGGTGGACAAATTCAGGCAAGAGGGATTCTAACCAGCCAGAGAGCAGGATACTTGGATATAACTCACGATTAGACGGGTAGTTGGATAGTTTGCTATGGATTCTGCACATGATTGCCGATGTGAGGAGGCTAAGGATTCAGGACCACGAGCTCCGTTTAATCCAACCGACTATGGACTAGATGCGGGCTTTCGGCTTACTAAGTTCACCGATTTAAAAGGATGAGGGTGTAAAGTCCCTCAGGAGACTCTTCGGAGACTCCTTGAGGGACTTAAGGAATCGCCTATGGCTGATTCCTTACCAAAGGTGCCTTCCGCCGATGAAGATAGCGCTAATCCAAAAATTGGTAAAAAAATTCGCTCGCAGTCACTACTAAAACCTAAAACAATAGATAATGAATGTTTCCAATTTACTATTACTTTACCATATAATCATGTTGTTCATTTCATTGTAATACATATTATTATAGGGATTGGCATGGATGCTTCAGTGACTCCCACACGGCACCCAGGCATGTTCTTAGCACAAACTACGGATTTCTTTTATCCTCTCGTCGATGATCCTTATATTCAAGGTTAGAATTATTAAAGGACTTTTTAAAAATACAAATGAGCTGCAGAATAATAATATCTAATTTATGAACTAATATGCTTGGCAGGTAAAATTGCTTGTGCCAATGTGTTAAGTGACTTGTATGCGATGGGAGTAACAGACTGCGATAACATGCTTATGCTTCTTGGAGTATCAAACAAACTGACTGAGAAGGAACGGGATGTGGTCGTTCCACTAATGATGGAAGGATTTAGAGTAAGTAGTTCCTGATTTCAAACACAATATATTGTATAATATGGGCTTTAACAATTATTTTATGCGATGCGGATGTATAGTTTACACAATTAATTTAATATTTTGCTACGCCACACAGGACACTGCAGCACTGGCTGGAACAACTATTACTGGGGGTCAAACTGTCATTAACCCATGGATAACTATTGGTGGTGTCGCTTCGTCTGTTTGTTCAGCAAAAGAGATAATTATGTGGGTTTATAGTTATACCAAAGTTTAAGCTTGTAAACGTACATTAGCTGCCCTATAATTAATTTTACATGGATGCTACTCATTTATAGGCCCGAGAATGCTCGTCCAGGTGATGTACTCGTCTTAACAAAGCCACTAGGGACACAAGTTGCAGTAAATGCCCATCAGTGGTTGGAAACTATGCCTGTTAAGTATGAGCGTATAAAGAATGATGTTACACCTGCAGAGATCAATAAAGGTTACGAAAGGGCGATGGATTCAATGGCACGACTCAATTTAACAGGTAGTTTGGCAAAACTATGTACAAGGGAAACCAATGCGAGTGGTTTGAATATGTATGAATTTACTTATTTATCAATTTATTTGCAGCTGCAAGATTAATGCATAAATATAATGCCCACTGTGCTACTGATGTTACTGGTTTCGGAATTTTGGGCCATGCCGAAAATTTAGCGAAGAACCAGAAAAATCCCGTCGACTTTGTGATTGATAAGTTGCCAGTGATACGAGACATGACCAAGATCACCAAGGTCTGCGGAGATATGTTTCGCCTTCTCAAGGGTTACTCTGCTGAAACGTCAGGTACATCAACAACTTTTAACATTAATATATGACGTTACTTTTTGATTGCTTTTAAGTACCTATATCAGATATGTATTTGTATTTTACGATTTGTACGATTGCATCTTCCTTCTGTTGTGTACAGGTGGATTATTGATTTCCTTTTCGAGTGAGGATGCTGAGAAGTTCCGGCGAGAAGTATTTGAAGAAACAGGCATACCTACTTTTATTATTGGACATGTTGAGCAAGGGAATAATGAAGCAAGGATTGTGAAGGATTCAGAGGTAATTGAGGTGCCCGCGTCTGAGACAAACGACAACCTTTGGTAACACGAAGTCCTGTAGTCACAATACAAATCCAACCTTTCTACTTACCGTCCGATACGTATTTTTAGTACTTAAATTTTATACTGATCATGTGCTTATCTATATAGTCATTATCCGGTGGTGGGAGTATTATCTTATTCAATCAAGTAGTTCTTTAACATATTTTGGTGATATACTTTTGATTTGTCGTTGGATCAGTCTGCATTTTGTGAATGATTCCAAAGGAAGGGGGTAACCCACTTCGAACCAGGATTTACCTTTGATGCTGGTTTGATTCAACGCTTATCGATTTGTATTATATTTACGTAATATTGTAATAATAGTAGTAGTAGGTAGTTTTCGAGAATTTCGAGATTTGTCTTTCGATCAGTCAGCATTTCGTGAATGACTTTATAGGAAGGGACTGCCCCACTTCGAGTCAGAATGTAATTTGGATGTTGGTTTACTTGAAAGATAGTCGAGAATTCTTGATTTTTTAAAAATAATTTAATGGTGGGGTAAATTTAGTGTATACTATTGTACGTATGATTGTTTAATCTGGTTTAGTTCTACTTCTTGATTTGTGGTTTAATCAGTCAGTATTTCATGAATGACTCTAAAGGAAGGGTTTTCCCACTTCGAGCCAGGATATATTTTTGATGTTGTTCTGATTGAAAGCAAATTAGGTTTAGGCTATTCTCCGATTTAGTACGAATAACTTTATACAATTTGTTGAAATTAGTATTTAATTTTTTGTATAGCATTTGTAATTCATGTTATGTTAAACTTACGATCTGTACAATCATTCCGTGTTGTGACTTGTAGGTTGTTGGAAAGAAATAATAAAATTCTCCCATACAGAGTAAAGCCACAGTCAATATAATAATATTTAAGAATTTATTACTTCCGCAGTATTATTAGATAAAATGAAACATTTTGTGGACGTGTAAATGTTCCCATATTTATTCATATTTCACTTCGTCATGGCTCGAAGGAATAAACTTTTACAAGTAGTTTAATTAGTAATCATGTAGTTAGAAATTGGTTAAAGTAAACCATGGCTTTCCGTCAATCACAGTGAGAAAATTGTTTGGTTTTTCATACACTAAGCGTTGAAATCTGTCATATTAGTACAAGCACAGATATTCTACACAGTGCACTATTCGTGGCAGATAATGGACAAACTAACTGACTAATTTGCGTACACTACCTTTACAAAAGATACTATATTGCTAGAATGACATTTATAAATAATTATGGGGTTTAGACATAGACAACCCTCCATACTTTTCAAATCGTTTAGCAGAACTACAAAAATGACTGACGTTTTACATCTTAAACTCTAATTTGATCAAATAATATGTTGTATAGTTCTTGGAATCAGTGATTATTCGTGATCGTCGTATACACCCGATATATTCTATGTTTACAAAAAGGCATGGTGGCTCTGCAGGTTCGAGATTCGACAGGAGATTGTTTCCAAAACAATAAATTCATAAATATAGCACCATTCAAGAGGCGGCTCAGCCGATGCATTTTGATAAGTTGATCGTTGACCTACACTTCTTCTCTGGCAGGCCGAAGTTAGAAGTCTGTCTGCTTTTCAGTCAGAGAGGGAAAACCAGTCTCCGACATTTTCGGCTGTAAATCTGAAACAAAGTAGAACCGTTAAGCGTTAGTTGGTGTAAGGAAAGGGACGGCTCTAAAGCAGAGAAGGGCTGGATGCACAGGGTTACACGATTGAACAAAGAGGAAAATGGCTCACATTTAAAGCAATTTCATTATTGTGTACATGTAAATCATGTTAGTTTACTTCATGGGACGGTGAGTCACGTATGGTGTTTGAAGCAGAGTCGGTTTATTCTCCATCACGCGCACTAGCAGATTGTCGATGTAATCTTCCATATCATTCAGCTTTTGCTTTTGAAACTCGAGAGTGCCCTGCTGCTTTATGATTAGCTCAATCAGGTCCTACATAGGTAGTTAAAACATTGGACATTGGATATGGAAATTCATGCGCTAACTTGGTAGATTCAATTCAATTCAATGTGAAAATTCATGTTTGCATTATACCTCACGAGATTTGTTCTCAAACTTTTTAAGAATCTCTCTAGGCAGGCGAGTCTCCTGATGGGATTCCTTTTGGCGAATTGGATTTGTGATACCAACAGGTGTCCACTTCTGATTTGGCACTTCTTCATCTGTTACATCTAGATTGATACGAGGACGACTTAGTTAAATCGATGAATTGCAAACCAAAATGCTATTTGAAGTGATGCTTGCTTTGCTTGTCCATATAATAAAGTTGTAAAAAATTACTATGCTTCGTTGGAGTCACCATCGTTGGTGCTGGGGATTCTTTAACAATATTATTAATAATAGGTTTCTCCGGTTCTTGAGGCTCCTTTTCAACCACGCTAACACTGGCAGGTTTTGGAGACGGTTTGACAACTGGTGAGGGCGCGGGCTCCTCCGCTGGTGGAGGCTTTACCTTTTCCTCAGGCTTATTATTAACAACTGGAGACTGTCGTGGCTTCGGTATGGGCTCCTTCTCTTTCGTTGGCGCAGTGAAAATACTCTGGAATGTCGGTTTCAATGGAGACTCAATCTGCTGCATATTTGAAAAATTGCAAAATGTGTGTGTATAGTGTAGTGTTTATGTACATTGCATGCGTTGCAGGTGCAAGTTTGTGTGGGTGAAACATACAGTGTATAACAGCATAACATATTATATGTTTTACCTTCACGCTTGTTTTCTCTTCCTCTTTTTCATCTTTATACTTCACATCTTCTTTTTCTGAGGTGAAGCTATTTCCATTGGAAGTTTTCCCTACGGATTTCAAGGAAGCTGCTTCTTGAAAATGGCAAAGTATCCAGTATGTTTCATGGGAGTTCCAAATAGTGACATACATACACAATGACTTTGTCAATATTTATGCTAGCTTACTATCAAGGATCGTCTGCTTTCCAAACAGTTTAGTTTCCCAGTCATCAATTGGGCCGGTACTCCACCTTTCAGGTTTTTCTGGCGGAGGATCCGAGTTTCTGGCAGGTTTCACCGGAGGAGGTGTGGCATAATTTCGTCGGAGGAACTCACCTCCGCCAAGGTTTTCTAAGGAACCATCCCTTGGTGTGGATAAAGCAACCTGAGAAACGCTGAGTGAGCTATGACTGCTTTTGTGCGAGAGCTCGTCGAACTAGAAACAATTTCAAAACTGACTTTACTGCTTATTGAGGGTTGAATGCGTATGCAAGCAGAGATGTTTATATTTACCCTAAATTCATCTTCGTCATCGCTAATAACTCCGGGGTCTGATTCGTTCAAGGGCAACTTATTATTTGCATTCGTTGTATTCATCGTATACGTGTGTTGTTCAGGAATAGCACCAAAATTATCATCTTGTCGTTTCTTATGTCCACGTCCAGGTAACGTTGAGACTTTGTTACCAACTGCCTTTGCGAAACTTTTCAGTCCTTTTTTATCTTTTCCTTTCAAGCTCAGGAGACTGCCACCTGGAGCGCGAGAAGAATGACAAATCAGAAATGATAACCTTTGGCGTAACTTTTCGGTTAAATATGAAATCGTAGGTAGGATGTCTCTAGTCTCTGTTTGGAGACTGAAATGAGTAGGTACTAACCTATGGAAGATCCAACTTTGTGAGAAAGCTGTCCAAACGAAGCTCTAATTCCATCCTTCTTCAATTCGGTTAAGCTACCAGCCGCGGTGACGCCTGATTGTACGGTAAAGTTAACGCGAACTTCAATCTCTCCTCTGTAATTCGTTTTATCCTGTCCAGGCTTGCATTTTAGATTATACCAACGATTCTTTGGTTTGTCATAGACATCAAAGTCCGACAACGGAATGGCCACTTGGCCCAGGAACTCATCTCCAATAAAGTTTCTGTGTAACACGGTCAGCACAATTTCCGCCTTATTTCCGTGGCGTGGGATAGCTCTGCCATAAAAATGAGTAAAATAAAATAGCTATACGAACTATGCAAACATCATGCGTTGACCATTTAAAAAATATTATCATATTTTGCGTCCGTACAGCTCACATTCTTCGTGCCAGTCGACAGAGTCTGTGGCACGCTCCTTCACTGATGTCTGGTATTTCTCTTTACCCAGCGAAATGGTAACGAAAGCGTCGTTTGTGCCTATTATCAAGAAACAACAAAATTATGATAATTGTGTAACATTAGTGCATTGAAGCATTAAAACAAGTCAAATTTTCATCACTTAAATTACCATTCTTCCCCTTCAGAAGGAGTCCTTTCGCTTTCTGAACTGCAATAAAAAATAAACATTTTCAATTACCTACTTTGTACTACTTGTTCGTCGACATCATTCATCATGTACACAAAAAACGAATACTCGAATGCAGAATTCAGTGGTTAGGTCAAGTTAGTAATTAACAAAGTTGTAATTAACAAACCAACCTGTTACTTGAACATGTGTTGGAGTCCACATTGCTGCTGCTGCTGCCCAGGTTAGTTAGTTCCTGTCAATAACTTGGTGTAATACGCTAATAGCGCTATACTTAGGCACGCACCTTTTTCCGTGTTTTTCCTTCAGTCGATGGACCCGACGAGTTTAATGCGATTTATTTAACCAGTTGGTAACGTTACAACAAGTTGTAATAATCAACAGTTGACAGTCAAGAAGCACCATTTATTTGTTGCTATTTTGAGCAACTCTGATTGCAAGTATTTCATACTAGACACTAGTTGCTCGTTTTGCACTACACTTCACGCTAAATGAGTATGACGTATTACACTACCTTACATTAGTTGAATTGATGAATCGATTACAATTCAATGTTGCCTAGTTTCTAACCTTGTTTTCAATGGTAAAGTACAAAATAAATAATCTCAATCGTTTATATTGATACTTGTCTTAAAACTGTAGTAGTAATGACAACGATCTATTCACTGGCAGGAATGATTCAAGGCTATATATAAATCACAACATGCATATACATAGGATAATATTATACAAAAAAATAGTTTTGCATTTCAGAAATTGCCTTTACATTTAACTTTTGATTATCGTGAGGTTGAAGATGAACCCATCCAAATGAATTAAATTTCGAAAATATTACATTTTTTTTAACTAAGAAGAAATTTTGTAAAGCTATAACATGTTGGTTATATATATTGCTTTCTTCAATTGTTGCTTGCAAGTGTCTGTTAAGCCTGCACAAAAGTGCAAAATATATTGTAAATGGATTACTAGATCTATATTGTTTGGCTTGGCAACTCAACAGCCAGAGAAACTGCGAAATTGGTCTTAAACTAAATTGCACTGTCACAATTGCCTCATCATATAATAATATAATAGGCAACAGGAGGATAATTGGTTGTCATGTCATCATGTTTGGTTCCACAGTATTGATTCTTGGTCCTCCACGAAGGTAGTAGATGGTTGTGTTGTGTACATTTAACTCATGATAACGAGATCATGATTTTAGCTTGATTTGATTCCTTTATTTGAGGTTAGTAGACCGCCAGCGTTTCCATATTTAGCCACTTGTAATTAGTCACTTGAGACTGTCACAGAATTATTACACTGTACGCACTCTTCTTCACACACCTTTTCTTTTTGGCAATCCATAAATAATCCGGTTTTTTAATTTCAATATGGGATTCGGTATCCTCGTTGTTCACTACTAAAACTTTCATCAGCAAGAATTTCCCCTAGTACCGTCATCATATCATCATCGTCAGTCGAATAAAAATCTCGATTAAAAAGGCCTCGCGTTCTTCCCCTTGTCCTGGTTGCTAAACAGTCAGTCAGTCAAGTCAATGAATATATAAAATAAAAAAAACTAAATTTGTTGCAACATTCACTCACACTTTGCACATCACAGTTTATACAAGAAGCGCAGAGGATATGAGCAGCACAGATTTGGTGTTTATGTGACTCCAATCTGTCAAATCCGTGATTAAAATCTCCTTGTTGATAGCTAATATCGAAAATCAGAGCATGTATGTCAATCACGGATGCGTGGATCATATCATCATCAATCGCGTATGTAGATATATAAAAATCCAGCCAGAATACAATTCCAGCACACAAGAAGCAACAATTTTTTCCCCCAACAAAGTTTCATATATCTAATTTCACTTCACACTAGTGTCATGCACTAGGGGGGTTTGCATGAAAATGTTAAAATTTTGTTAAAGTTGGCATTACAAAAACGAGGATGAGGATGATGCTTTTTGATTTTCACAGTCACAATTCTAGTTTTCATTCACTCAGAGACCCTCCTTTGTGAACAGAGAAGGAAGGAACAGGAACGTGATGTGATGGATGCACTACTGCTGACAAAGGAAACTTTGCCACAAAATATAATAATAATAATAATAATACTCTTCTTCTCCACTTTTCAATCCCATAACCACCAGGACGAACGCTCTGCATAGATGTACGTACACCTTCTATGAGCCCATTGTGTTTTCAATAATAGAAAATGTGCTTCACACACAAGAGGCAATGATGCACGTCAAAGAGTAATAGGATGAGAGGCATTAACTCCCCCTGAAATGAAACAGGATTCTGTTATTTAATACATTCAGTGAGAATTATATATATATATACTATATATGTACATATAATATTGTTTTCAAACGTGAGCTCTCCTTGCTACATGTCTGTCTACTAACTACTACTACACAATGCATTATGTAATCAATCTTTGTTTCTTTCTTTTTGAGTGGGAGAGAATGTTTTTAGAGCTGTACAAAAAAAAATCCCTGTTTTCTCATGTTCCTCTAGTAGAGTTGAAGGTAGTCAATCAAATCAAATCAAACTGCTGCTATAAATTAAATTACCATCAATAATCAGTGCAGAAGGCTCTCTCGCACTCGACGAAATTCATTTGTTATTACAGCTAAAAACAATAAAAAGGATTATTTTGTTAATCTCTTGTATTTCGTGTACTCTGCGTCACATTCATGCAGTGCAACTCTACTCTGAAATGAGCTGCAACGGATTTTTTTATATTAAAATGTATATTCTTATACATTTCATTATCCTAACAAATGACAAGACTCAAAGTACCTAATACTATTATTGTCTAGTTATGGTTAACCAGCTTTACTGATTTTTATAGTTTTGTATTAGGGGTTTAATCATAATCATAATCAATCTACAAAGACTCATTCTCATTCCCTTTTTTTAACTCTTTTACGATGATATTGTATTCTTCTCCACGACCAATAATACCATATAGCATGGCCATTGCACATAAAACGCATGTTAAAGTTTGCTTAGCTCACTTAAGCTAAATCTCTTTTGACTCTCGAGATCGAGATCGAGATCACATCGCCTTGATTAAAATAATATTATGCATTTCAATAGAGCTCTGCGAGCAAGGGAATGAATAATAAGTTATAGCGTCGTAACGTCGTAAGTCGTAATGCAATTTGCATTGCTGCAATACGACATGGCATTTTTTAATAGAAAAAGGCACCCGCATAAACCACAAAAAAATATATCACAAATGTAGTGAATTGATATTACTTTTTGCAGACAGTCAAAAAATCAAATATACTTGAGTAAAATCTGATTTGTGTCAAGATTAGCATTTTGTGAGCCATTAAAAGAAAAGGAATTAAATTGCCTAGCTGCATTTTTATGCATGTCTTGCTTGTGTTGTGTTATGACTTTGAATAAATAATGTTTTGTGTTGTATTATGTACCCAGCCCTTCTTGTTCTACGATACATAAATGATATAATTGACTTGCACATTTCTTCATTCTTCACTTCAAAATCATTACAATTACAACAGAAGAAATTTACTACGGAAATGTTAAATTTTTTGTGTAGAGAGAGACGAAAAAATGCATCATATAAAATTCACTTACCTTTTGATTTATTACTGATTTGCAGTGTGTGGGTTTGAGTTGGAGTTGGAGGGACTACTACTATGGCATTAAAAAAATGATGCAAAAATGATAAAAATGATGAATGATGCATGCAGTGCATGCACAAAATCGGTAATGTGTAATAAACTGTAAATCAGTGTTTTTTTTTATGACGTGGTGGTTTAACTTTGCAAAAAAGTCCCTTCTTATTAGCCACTTGTTGATGACTAGCGTTATTATTATTATCAAGCTGGTGGAAAAAGCACATTAACGATTGACGTTGATTTTTCTCTAGCAAAATAAGTATTTAGCAGCAGCAATGTTGAATATTATGTATATTAAGTTCTTCTGACACGAGCAAATGTTGCACGTAGGGTACACAATAAAATGTCATATTTTTTCCCTTTTGGCACTCTTTTCTTTTAACTGTATCCCTAACAGAACTTTTTTTCTCTATAAAGTATGTAGTACTTTTATAGTATCCTTCTTCCCAGAGAGTCGATTCCTCTTTAGGCCGTCGTCGTGTGTAGAGGCTTTAAAAAAATACACTGATACGTAACGTAACGCACTCTTTTACTACTATTTTATTATTTATCTCATCTCTCCTCTCCTCTTGCAATAGCTCCACTAGCCCTCTCTCCAACAACTCAACTAAAAACTCTATTTCAAGCCCAATTCCCTTTACTCCTCTCTGCTCTGTGATCATCTCCTCTTCTCGTCTGTATTAAAATAGAGTTGGAATTAGAATCATTTAGTTTCAAGGCAGAAGGAGAAGAAGAATGTATACGTCGTGCTAGATGGATTCTATAACAATCTGCTCACTAACAATCAACTACTACGAGTATATATATATATATATAAGTATATGTAAAACTATTTGCGTATATAGTAAAAAAAATTCGCGTAATGTGCATAAACCATGTTTATAATATGGGATTTTTTTTAGAAATAATAGAGAATACTCATGGCAGAGAGAAGAGCGAGGAGGAGAGGAGTCAGAGTGAGATGAAAATTCATCAATCCCACATTATTAGCCTGTGTGGTTGGATATATATGTTGGGTTGGATACTTTTTATTTAACAGTTCATATCACAAAATAATACTATGCATTCTGTATGCATTAAGTAGGGACAAAACGTCTTGGGATTGCGATAACAAAAAAAACTCGATATATATATACATTTAGTTGTTGTATACATACTTAGCCAGCATAACCCCCCGATGATATGATCCCGATATGTGATTCAGGTGCACACACAAAACTCTGTCTCATAAAAACACCACTCTTTTACATTAGACTTAAGAAGACTCTTTAGACCACCACACAAAAAAAACTTGGTACACAGCTGCACGCTCAGGTAATAATAACACGGCACTCTTCTGTGAGTTGAGTAGTAGTAAGTGTGTACTAAAAAACTAAAATATTAGAGATATGTATTTACTACGTAGTCATAGTAGTAGTAAGTAAGACGGGTACACGGCATTATTACGGGTAAGGACGACGGACGACTCATTGGTTTGTAATGTGTTCTCTGTACTCATACTCATGATCATCATCATCATCAACAACATCTTGTAGTTAATACTAACAAGAGGTGAGGTGTGTGTATGTGTGTGTACACATTCAATATATATGTATATCGGATATTTACTAAAAGTTCAACCTCTCTTGATCACTCACTGCCGATAAAGAGGAGATGAGACCGTGTGTTTGAAAAGGTAAGGTACGGTTTATAAAAGTTAGACAATTGTATTTTGTATTATTATTGTATGGCGCACAAAGATGTGGTATTGGTTTTTCGTACCGTGTATTTAGTAAACATGATGGGCTGAAAGAGAGCTCTAATAAAAGGATACCGCGCAACAAAATGTTGAGTGTGCAGACAAACTATAGCAACAACACCAGTAAGGAATGACGATGATGCACTGATTGAATGGATGATGTTGTTGATGATGGAATGGAAAACCTTGTGTGTTATATATTCTCAATGTTGTTATTATTGATGCTGTTATATTGCAGCTGCTGGTTGATAATATTGTGCTATTATGATGATGATGAGATGAGGAGGAGGAGGACATGAGGATGAGTGGGATTTCATGGTTGAGCTTAAGCTCAAAAACTCACAATCAGAGCCACAGGTGAGGTAAAGTTCAATTTAAATGCATGAGAGAGAGATGAAGCGAAAAGAGTCGGTCAAAAAAAGGATTGCATGCAGTATACATTACAAAAAAATATCCATGCAAACCAGCTAAATTCACAACAATTTTGTCATTTTTGGTTTGTATGAAAAAGGAAAAAGTAAGGTAACACAAAAGAGCACGAGGATATGAGGCGACGTCTTTATGATTTTTTTTTTCTCTCTCTCGCCATGTTAAACATTATTTTACAACTGTGCATAGGTATTTACGACTGTGGACTGTGTGCAAAAAATTTGATGATTAGATCATGGCATTTTTTTCTGTTGGGGTATTATTATTAATATTACATACCACTTATGGGAGATGATACAAGTCTGCCTAATTGGGGATGTTCTTGGATGATTCATTTCAATTGGGCATGTCAGCAAGGAGACAAAAAAATGCGTGTTGGGATATGCGCCATAATATATTTCCAACAAAGTAAACGATGACAATTGACAATCCTTGTTTGTTGGCCAACATAATATGAATATATATATATATATATACAGCCTACAGCTCATATAAGCGACGCTAAAATTCATGTATGCGAAATTTATATGCAGCTGCACTGCTCATAACTCAAAATACGGGTGAGTCAGAAGAACATTAAAGCAGTAGGCCACACACACACACACACACATATTTGGCAGAAAAAAAAGTAGTAAAAGTTGCATTTTAAAGAGGACAGATTTCGATTTTAAAGTTTACACCTTTATGAGCAAGAATGAAAGAGGCAACTTGCAAGTTATTATTTTTTTTGGATATTTAGGTGGTTGCGAAAAATATATTTGTAAACAGGTAAGTGCAAGGGTAGTATTTTAATGGAGAGTTATTACTTTGAATGAACAGCTATTTGCAATTCTCTTTTAAACGAAAAACCAAAAGTGCATGGAAGCATGTCGCGGTTGAATGAGACGCAAACACATCCTTTATTGCACATCATCACGAGAGAGAGAGAGAGAAAGAGATTTTGTATTTTTGTTTACGTTTTGGTTTGATGGCAGGGTAGTTTACGTATTTGGTATGCCAACGCATCGATGATGGCATGACACATTTATTTCAGTCAGTGAGACCATTGCATTATTGTTGTCTTGCGGCATGAAAAGGGATATATTATGTTATATGTACACACAGAAATATATAAAGTGCAGAGAAAACTTCATTATCCTAATCCTCAGAACAGTACGTGTATAATATGTCTATTATGTACCTCATGTTTATAGGTTGCCCTCTGAAAAAAATGGATGATTTTACAAACTTGTGATCTATTCACATCCACTTTTATTTTTCACTTTTGTTCCATTACACGAAGCACTGTCATTTTCCTATATATCACCTGTCTGTCTGTACACAAACCGTCGTCGCGTCGTCCTATGCATGCAACGCACTACCACGACCACCTTAAAACTTAAACATGTTATTAATATAACAACGCAACGCGACGTCACCGCAATCATCAAGTGTGTCATTAGACAGATGTCAATATGTATATGATGGTGGTGGTGGTGGTGGTGGTGTGTTAGTTCCTGTAGAAGAGATTGATGATGGGACAAGAGACGTTAAGTATGAGTATGAGCCATGTTTGGCATATATGTGGCGAGTGGCGATGTGGACAATTTTACCTTGAAACACTGCAATTACTAATAATATATTAGCATTGCGACTACTTGTGTAATTTAAATGAGGATGACTCCAAAGTTGACTTTGTCGACGTGAAACAACAACCATGCATCTACCCTACCCCATATCATTATCATCATCCAAAATGACAGTATATTCTTTTGTGCCCATATCAACCGTACCGACAAAATGAGTAGAACAAAGAAACAGCATTTTTCTTCATGATTGGCTAGATGAAACTTTTACATCCACATCCTACATGCTGCAAAATTGAAGCAACAGCATCGCATCGCATAACATGTCGTACGTAGTTTTTCGCAATGCAATAATGCTTTGAGTTGTATGAAGGTATAATATCATCAGTTTCCTCCTCCCTCAATAATGACACCTCTGAAACCTTTAATTTTTCTATTAAATGAAGTGCGAGAAGTTTTGCTGTGTGTGTTCTGATTGTGAGTACAAATACCTGTGGACACAATTGTTTAACATCTGCATGCTTTTCACGATGATATGATGGGAGTACCTAACATGCATACTGAAAAATAAAACAAGATTTACGATTTACTTACAAGCGACCCTTTTGTTAGACTTAACTCGCATAAGCCTAGATTTTCTTAAAGTCACGGGAGTGCTGTTTTTTTACATTATTATATTGCGAATCTGCATTGTGCAGACATGCTCACTACGCCCGCATTCTTAAGTACTTTTATAAAGTTCCTCTCCTGATTGACATTAGAGTTGAGTGCTGATGTGCAATGCAATAATGGCATAATGTGAAATATCCTGTCCCAGGCTTTAAGAGGCTCGGCTCGTCTAATCGTCAGGCTCAATGTTCTTGTTGTGAGTAACATACATATAAATTGCTATCCACCCTGATATTGCATTTCCTATGAGCATATATATATATATATTTTTACTACCTTCATTTGATTTTGAATGCAGATGCCTTTTATTGCTCGACACTTTTTAGATCATCAATACACAGCATTAAAAGTGTCAGCTCCATCCGTCTTTTGCTAATTCAGTCAATTTATGGCACACACATGTTACATATTCATTCATTATGCCTTTTCTATGACAATGGGAAACATGTATGTACCCAAAGCTAAGTTCATCCCTTGAAGATTTTTTTGCTGCGATAAAATAGGAAATGTTGTTTTCTGTATATACTCGCGTCCGCGTCGCTCTACGTGCAATAAAAAAATTGAGGTGATTCTATCACGGTAGATAATGAAAAGAGGAAGAAGACACTACTCGCTTGTTGTGTGGTTGTGTTTGATAACAATAATGTGATGATGAGTCCAAAAGGAGTCTAAAGTTGGAAAGCTATCAAATCAAACAGGATTTATTTTTCATGGGCGGTTTTAAAAAGCTATAAAAACAAAGTAATATGCCAAGTGTGGTTATATACCCCCATTACATTATTTCTCCGCCTTGTTGCAATTAGTTATACGGTACATCCGTAAACTGCGCGTGTGTGCTGTTATGTGGCTATTTTATATTATTTTACTTGCCTTACTGGCACACACCTTGTACTCTTGTACATTTTAATATGCACTTTGCACATTTAAAGCGTTTGTTTTTTATCAAAGAAGTGTATTCGAGTCGAGTAAACATTATATTATTATCATTGTTGAGGGTGAGAATTGTGTACATAAGAAAGGAGAGAACAATGCATTAATATAAAAAAATGAATGAATGCATTAATAATTCGAATGCATGCATGCATAAATGCGTGTTTTTTTCTGTCTAAAGCGTGGGTGTGCTTCTACATACATCAAAAATATGAATATATGTATACGTGGAAAAAAGTGTGTTCAACAATGTTCATTGCATATATAGTTCGAGCAGAGTGGCAAAATTGTCAGTGTTCGTGTGAGATGATGATAGACAAAAGGGATGAGGGATGATGATGAGGATTTTCTTTGTTGGCAGTTGACAATGGCTGTCTAAACTTAAGTTTCAGTTTTAGAGTCAAAAGTACTAACCACCGCCAAGCTGAGGTGTGTGTTCTACTATGTATTGTGCTATATGACAGATTTGGAATAAATTAAGTGCACGTTTGCTTCACATCACGAGATTAATATCAGTTATTACAACTTTGAAAAAAAGAAAAAAATCAAAGTTCATGCGCGTGTGGTGTAAAGAGTTTTCACTTGCACTCGCAATAAATTGAAAAACTCCCCTTGACTAAAGTCGTTTTCAGTGTTGATTTCTACTTACTTCGTGTTGGCTGATGATGATAAATCAGCTTGTTTTTATGCATACCTGCGCCGTATCTTTTAAATATGCATTTCATCCTGTTTTATTTTCATTTTTATAAAATCAGTATTACAAGCTTGAAGTTTGTAGGGTAAATCAGTAGAGATTATAAAATGATTTTTACATTAGATACCATGATGGGTAAATTGTGCGATAACGTTATCATCTCTTATGGTAGAGAAAGCATTAGCTGCAAAATCCCGAGCTATTATACGATTAAACAATTATTTTGCATATGTGTCTTCTTCTCAAGGACTCACGGCGGAAATGTAACATTTTTGGCATCCATCCCTGTCAAAATAATGACTTTCGATCCATATCTCTCTGAGTCATCTCAATCAACAATTTCATACTTTTGTCGTATTCGTAACATTTTGTTTCAGCGTATATCCTACTTTGTGCAAAATGTATGCTGTGATGAGGGCAGTAGGCATAGGTATATCATCATATATGTAACCAAAACGCATTAATGGATTCTTTGAATTTAGGTTAGATTGACCCATCGCTCTGATGAAGAATAATCGTAAGAAGATGATAATGTTTGTGCAACAACTACAAGACCCAAGGCAAGGTGTCCTTTTCGGGTACTTTAATTAACTTAAGTAACGGTAGTTGCCCAAACGGCGATAGCTACGCACAATAAATTAGGAAATAAGGAGTGGTTCATAAATCCGACGACATTTTGACTCGTTGATTTCAGTGACTTCTAAATACTTTATTAAAAATTAGTAATTACCACTTGAAACTACATACTTTAAAGATATTTTTTACGACTAATACTAGTTGCCAACCCCCTTGTAGCCGATGCCCCAGAGGGTTCTAAATGCACTGTAAATAATAGTTATTCCCGACCCTCCCGCTATTTTGATAGCTGCTGTTCTTTCAGATTGTAGCAAATCCATGTACCGATTTTGGAGTGGGGAAGCCTTCAGTACTCCGGTTTAAATAAACCCCAGACCGCCCGATTCCGCTCGCCTGTGGGACATTGGGAACGTTCTTCAATTGTGGCAAAAAAGTTTCAAACTGTTTTTTTGTACACAAATCTGTACCCTGACTTTGGTCTTTGCTGTTGATTCTAAGCATACTCGGGTACCGAATTTCTTGTGTACACTTTGAGCGTTAGATACTTGGCTTTGATTCTCTGTGCAGATGATTCATGTCACTCGAGTCTCTTGTCTCGAATTCGTATAGAAGCAGACGGTTACCTTGTTGAATACCATGGACCCCCTATTAATCATTTTCGGGGTCCCCATGGCCGTAGGGTGACCCGACTGCTTTTTGTAATCGGTGGATTTTGTAGCCTGATCATTTTGTGTATAGTATCTCGTTGTTTACATTGTTTTTGAAAAATTTTAAACGACTTGACCTTTGACCCGGAAGTGTCATTTTTGAAATAGGAAATAACGCGCTTTAAGAGCGCTTCGTTCTCTGCGGTTTTCATTGTGACAGATACGAAAAATAAAATAAAATACTGGCAAGGATATAGTTCAAGACCTCAAGAATCTGGATCGAACCTGTTTTTTCCTTATCTTATCACACCGAATTTTTTATCTCTTATGCAAATTTGTCGTCGGATTTATGAACACCTCCTTATTTGATGCGATCAGAAGAGCACTCGTGCCATTTATGTTCAAGATATAGTATTAAATGTGTAATTCGCTCCAAATTAATTGTTTTTAAACTGACAATGAGTGAGAATGCAATGGTATGGCATAGGTTTTAACTCGACCTTCCGATACAAAAAAAAACCGTACACGGGCAGACAGACCAAACCCACTGAATAAATTGGTTAAAACGAGTCTTGACTCATCAGATTGACTTCAATTTCTGTAAGCGAGTTTTTTTTATTGATACACGTATTTGAAACATTTTTGATGGTCAGTATTTTGTGCCATCCATAATGAACAACTGTGCAGACTTTTGTGACTTGTTTAAAAAGTGTGTAATGATTTAAAACTACTCTAGTAATATATCATAATTAATATATCAATTTCGAAATTTTTTCCCGAAAACGGTGAGCATGGAAAAGAAAGATGTTTGCGTGACAGACTGTCCACTACATCATCACTCAAAAAAAGAAGATTTTTGAAACTAGTCTGGTCTACATAGAGATTCCTTCGTGAAAGTCTACTTCATTCATAAGAAAAATAAGGAAATACAACACATTCAGACTTAATAATTCAAAAGTTGCACATAGGCAGCAGAGGAACGTGCTAACAGGTGTACCATATTATTTTGCGATAGGACGGAACATAATTAAATTTCAGTAGGATTTTGGACTCAACGAATTTCAGAAGTATATATATTAAAGTAGATTTTTAGGATGCCAAGATGCCAATAACGAGGCTTGGACTAAAAGTAAAGTGTCTTAAAAGCGCTACGGAGACATTAGTTGTTAGTTGAAAAATTAGATTTGGATTCCAGAGTCGCTGGAGGGACCGGGAGGAACTGCATATCGACTAGCACTATCTACTGCTTCGCACGTGTATTTTCCTGCAAAACAAAATCCGTCACAATTTATTGACATTTTACTTGCTTTGTAACATGACTCACACTCACAAGTATGCATATCAAACAGCGTAGTGAACAAACATAATATGGCTAAAACTTACCGGACACAAACCGCTTCTTTATTAGGGAAACCCTGTATCCGGTTCCAGTCAGCTGAAAATCGCAACCGGATAGAGTAGAATTTTCACAGCTGAACTGAGCAGCGATGGTTCCCTAAATTGAAAGCAGCCACAGATTGAACTAAAATATAATATTTACAACAAAGCAAGGGTATCGTTGCTAATGTACGCGAGTGATTCTTACAGCTGAACTAGGTCCATTGGATATTTCAAATCGGGCTCTTAAAGATCCAATTCCTTGATTGTCATTACTATACGAAAGGGATGGTATCTTCCAGCATGCTCTATTTGTATTAGGAAACCTGGAGAGTTTACAAAAATAAATATTATTATCATTTTCTGCTGCATCAACAGTCACCATCACATCCCCAGACTCAAAACATGACACGGTTGCTGTTATTATTATTTATTTATTACCATTGCCCAGTTGGTTTAGACTGCATAGATTTTACTCCCCCGTCAACAGGCGCTGCAACACAAACCTGTAACAAGGATGGATAAGTAGGAGAATCGGGCCTGCTACTAAAAGCTGAATTTGGAATATCCTGCTGCACCGTTGCCATTGCGTGACTGTTGTACTTGTAATCGATACGCAAATCCGTCTGGGATGTTTCACACTTCCAAAACGCGACCAAATGTAGTGGACACGAAGCAGCACCAGATTTAGGAGAAATCTAGAACATTTAAACGAGAACAATCCCCTTAGAATAATATGTCAAACGGAAGTTAAGTAGAACGGTTCCAACACAGTGGAGGGAAAGATACCAGAAACTAAACTACGAAAACAGAATAGTATGGATTCGTGCATCCATCCATAAACCCAGTCGTCTACATAATTATTTTAAATCTCTTTTACTAAAATTCAACATGACATGACATCCATCGTTGTCGCCTCTGGTACCTTATTCTCCATTGTATAATATAAAGATATTTTTGGTGGAATTTTTACTCACACATACATGATATTTTAGAATGTCAATGTTAAAATAAGAAGCGTGAGGATTTTGCTCTGCATGATTCTTCAGCAGAACCACTAAGGCACTCATGTTAAATTCAAAACTAAGACCACCAGAAACCTTCTCGCTACAAAGAATTCAAATTAGCGGGGATTATTAATTTGTTTGATTCTTGAATGATTTTTACGGTTGACTCTGCTCTCTCCCAAGAAATGCCAACTTACACATTAACGAGCTCCTTGTTAGAAACGAGATTATCTAGAGGTTGCAAACTACGCACTTGGAAGCTCAACTGAGCAGGTGACGGATTATTAGCAAACACTTGAATAATACCGGCTGGAAAAGACACCATCATATCACCAGTCATTTTTACTTGGCACCTAAATCCCACCAGACACATTTCAACTCAATGAGATTCACTCGTAATTTCACATAAGAAAAAAAAACTGTAAATTGAAATTCCTGCAGCGACACTCACAAGCTTTCGTCATTTCCTTTAAAACTGGCATGAACGATTTCATGGAATGCAACGGCTAATGGAATTGTGTCAGCCATTCCAATAGTTAGAGGCGACGGACCTCGAGAACCAATTATATGACTTCCAACACTTCTTTCTAAGCTACCAATACTTTCAGTTCTTGAGATTGCAGGGGAGGGGGAATTGCGTTGTGTCAAGCCCTCCGGACGAGGCCTAGATGATGGTCGTGGAATGGTTGCTGTTGGAGTGGGCGTATTACGAAGATGAGAAGTTGCTGATTTTGGAATAGCCGTCGGTTGCATATCGCCTATCTCTGCAAATAGATCACCTAAGTCTATACGAAGGACGAAGCAACAAAATTAACCACAACGTTCAAATGAAACAACACAAAGCTGGGGACAATGTGTGAGATTTCTTGACTTAGAAACTTTCTTAATTTTTACGAACCTGCATAGCGGGAAGAAGATGAATCACTAATTGGAAGCTTTGGACTAGACCTAGGATTCGGTGGTGGAATAGGTGGACTTAATGGAGTGTACGGATGTCGGGATGGTGGGGAAGAACTTCCTATTTGTTGAGATACTGATTGTGACCTGGTCATCTGACTATTAGCTTCATGTAATAATTTACGACCCTGCTAAATACATCAAGTACAAATTAATCACTGCACTACTTCTCCTCCTGCAAAATATACACTCACTAACTAACTGTCACACTTACTGTCATGCCAGCTGGAGACAATGTAAGATTTTCTACGGTGCTTCTAAGCTCATCTACACTAGCACTAAGCGGAGCTGTTCCGTTGCTTAAGGGTTTAATTTCGATATGTAACCGTTTCTCCCTTTCATCATCTGTGAACATTCGAAAATCACATCACATCAATGATACGCTCAGTAGAAAATGTTAAAATGTTCATTAGAGCACACAATTCCATTCTAAATTAAGAAGGCTCACCTGAATCTGAATCTGAAGTGGAATAGAAGCTGCTTTTGTCATTTTCTGTCCATGCTGACTTTGGTGGAACTGAATAGCCTTCCTCATCAATTTCAGCCGTAGGAGTTTCTGATTTTTGGCTTTCATCTTTGTCCTCCCTAAACAAATAACAAGAATTTTCTCAAATTTTTCCCTGTTTTTGAATTAACTAATGTAGCGTTCATCAAAAAAATAAAGTGTGCACAAATATTGCGGAATGTCGCCGTACCCTTCTGATTTATCTTCTTTTCCACTAGAGTTACCATCTTTATTCTTCTTCTTCTTGTCCTTCTTCTTCCCCCGCCTACTTCTTAAGAACCCTAATGAGTACATGGTTTAGTGCAGAAACGATACATTAAATTATTATGCGCTAATTGAACTCACGATTGATTAATAAAATATCACGACCATAAGATAATAAAAACTAAAATAAAACAATAAGACGAGCAAAGGTACATGTTTTGGACGAGATTCTCAGTGCGAGAGATATTTGGGAGAGGGTAATAAAAAGATTAAAACGGATATGTTAGTGGCTCGTGCTACAAGTGAAGCACATGGTATTCCTTATTGAAATCTATTAATTAAATAGATTCTATTCTAGTGATCATTTCATCAAAAATACTTGAACAAAGTTTCAGCAAGATAGGTAATTATTGTCACAATAAATTTTCAAAGTGGGCCTGTTACCAAATTGTAGACAAATGGCGACTGGCTCAGTGAGGAGCACGAACTAGGGCTATGTGCTAGAGGAAGATCACGTCACCTTATAGATCTTTAGGTGACCATAGCATAGTCATCTCTCCTATATAGTTAACAACGAGATGGTCTGGCATCCCAAGGCTTTATGGGGTGGAAAATATCCTGGACACTTTTGTTAGGTCTAAAAGTTGTTAAATTCTACAGAGAAATGGCTCACACATTTGTTTTCACGAAACTCTGGTGTACAAATTCCGAAACAACGATTCATTTGTGCCATGTTCCAGCAGCGGTCCGAGGTTATTTTTAATCATGCAATCTACTACTTTTGAGACTTGAGAGAAACGGAAGGTGATAGTGGTACGATAAGAAAACTGTATTTAAAAACCCAAGCAGATCTACAAGTACTGATCGATTGTCATCCATGCAAAAGAAAAAATACAACAAAGACACACCAAGGCAACAGATACAAGCGGCATGCACTACCCAAGCAATCACACAACAACTTGGAATAATTATATATACAACAATTGAGTATGTTAAAGTAGTATCAAACGCCGAAAGAGTATATTTTTACATTTTGATCCTCTGTTTGACGATCTGGAGAGAGTGGAAGGCTTGTTGGTCACAGAGTTAGGTTGAACTTGTCCAGGTCCCATTGACATATCTAAGTTTGGGGAATCTGTTCCCTTGCTTTGAATATTTGACTTGTTGCCTGTAAAAAAGACCCATACACAAACATGACACCTTCAAAAGGAAGCACCAACGACAAACCAGCAATCAACACACCACTCCAAAAAACCAGACCCGTGTAAATAAAGTTATTCAACAGATATTGTTTGCTTTCCCTTCAATC
This sequence comes from Dicranocentrus wangi, assembly GCA_036850665.1. Classification (NCBI taxonomy): domain Eukaryota; kingdom Metazoa; phylum Arthropoda; class Collembola; order Entomobryomorpha; family Entomobryidae; genus Dicranocentrus; species Dicranocentrus wangi. The sequence continues at coordinate 46,293 of JAANSN010000579.1, forward strand.
AGAACAAACTCGTCTTAAATACATGATTCCAACAAACCAATTCCCATATACAAACAATTGACAAAATGGCTTCTTGTCAGTAAGTTTTCAGCCATCCAAAAAGAGCTGGCCTTACAACAGTATATTTAAACAGTAATAAAACAGCAATAATGCAACGCGTATTCACACTTTCGTCAGTCGAATAAAGCCGTTTGTAAATTGTCACATTGCAGAAAATGGTAGAGTCGAAATCCTGATTATCAATCCAAAATGTTCTTGTTACAAAAATGTGTCATTCAGTGGCGTTTAAAAGTTATATAATAATACGTTTAGTAGTGGATTATTACAATTACGAACAAGAGAATCACAAACACCGAGTATGAGTGATATACAAAAAATATTCTGTGATCAGTTAACAGCGGTGTTAAAAGGCTATTGTTAATTAATTCGCTAAAAAGGGGTTTGTTTGTTGTCGGTATTTCATCACGACGTAGTAGGCAGTAGTGTCTATATAATCAATCACGTTCAAGCTTTTATATATATACAATAGATCACATCACAAGAGTCACGTCTTTGGTTTGAAAGTTTTATCCATAAAGTTTTGCATCACAGCACAACAGGATTTCCGTCAGTCAACACTCTTGCATAATCGAAACTTTACAGAGAAAACTGCGAGAACACTCAGTAAAACCAACACAATCAAGCAAAAAACATACTGCAAAGGACGGTTGAAATTTATAGGGACGAACGCGTCAAATATTTACATTTTCTTTACCATCCTCAGTTCTTGGGAACATAGGTGCTCAGAGCTGATTTCCATATTGCCTGTCTAGAGGTAACATCCAATTATTCCAATCTGGGAATTAGTATATATAGTATTCCAATCTTCGTCAAGGGAGCGGAGGAGCAAGAGATGGATTATTATTATTACTCTCGAGACTGCGAAGCTATATCAATTTTTGCGTCATTGATCAGCGTGCCTACTGCCTACGCACACAAATGTCAATGGTCTCTAAGAAATTTACAGAATACGTCTACGTTGAGATACAAGGTGATTGGATCTATGGAACTACACAGCTTTCAATATAGGTAATATAATATATAATATACAAAATGCAAAATAGAGATTAAAAGTTACAACTTTTATACAACACTACTACTGAATGCGATTGACAAGAACTGATTAAACAAGTGGGAATACTGATGCGAGTGGGGCATCAACTACCACGGCCTTAATTTTATGGTTCTAGTAACTATTCTATTACCAGTGTTAAAAGTAATAATTGTCACATAACGAGCAAGAAAACGAACATTGTCATGGTGGGAGTGTACGTATTTCGTAGGAGGAGTACGTACGGCATATACTGTCGATGAATGAATGAATGATATATATGGTATGAATGAGTCGATGAGTTAACATGACTGAAGAGAAAGGCAGTGCAAGTGTGTAATATAACTAGCAGCAGCAGCAGCACATAGCCCTTTTGCCTTAAACATACCCTGGGAAAGAGGGATGAAGAGATTAAGAAGGGAAGTTGTCCTGCGCGACCCTTTGCTCGCTCGTATCTCTTCAACCGAGCTATCAACGTTACCTTCTTTCTTCTTTTCGCTGCCACTTGACAACTTGTCCCCATTAAGGGACTTTTCATCTAAGCTTACATTTCCTTTTATCAATCCATCACCATTTCCAATTTCCTCTACGACCAGCATATCTGTTATAACAAGCCACACAGACAACATTTGCTATCATTATTACATGGTCACCACTCCATAAATTCAAATATAACACGAGTTATTATTATTGTCTATTGTTCCCATACTCGGTCTCTCAGAGCCCGTTGCTTTGGCTTGAACAAAGAGCTCCAGCAGCTTTTCCACCGTCATTCGATTACATTCTTCGCGAAACTCCGCGTTGACCTACATCACATAGGCAGTTCCGAATTAGATAGACTCAACAATAATTACAAGTCCATGTTTGTACAACATTGATAGCAATGCCACATGCTTACTTGCTCAATTAACTGATGATTACTCTCCATTATTTCCGCGTACGTATGTATAAATTCCTTCATCTGCGTCAAGTGGGAAGTTTCCACATCTTGAAAGTGCTGTAAAAAATCATGACATGGCATCAAGGATTAATTAATTAATTAATGGATTAATGGATAGTGTAGTGTACGCTGAAAATGAAACATTTACCTTGCAAGCTGCAGTCATTTTTTGAACGTAATCGTCCCGACATACTTGGTACTTTTCAACCCACTGTTTGTACTCTTCTTGCGCCTTCTTAGCTTTCACTCCAGCCTTTTCAATTTCCTTCACAGATGCATTGTCCTTTTGACACTTGTCTAGCTCCATAGATCGTTGATAGTACATCTCTTTTGTTTTAATAGTCATGGTTGTTGAATTTTGCATCAGTTGAACGACTTCCAAGGTGCCGGCCTCTTCCTCCTTTACCGTTTTGTATTTCTTTTGAAGTTCATCTGCATATGCTGTCAAGTCTTTTACCAACTCTTGGACCTTGTGTGTCATTTGAAGATGAATAGTAGATAGTTTTTCCGACGACGTTTTAAGGATTTGCCAGTAAGGTGAAAACGAGCCATTATTATTCGCATTTGAAGCTACTTTCGCAAGCTTTAAAAGGGATTTTGAATACGATTCCTCCAACGACGATCTAAAGAAATGGATGAAGCAACGACGAAAATAAGTACAATATAAATATTGGCAGAAAAATCAATACTCTGGCACTGGGTAGATTATATACCTAATATATGTGTTGAGTTTGTAAGAAATATTATTCATTTACCTTTCTTTTAAGAAATCCACCAGTTCTTTCGTGGCAGTCATGCCATGTTTCATATTTTGATATAACACCTCGAATCCATTGTTCCGGGGCCCCTGTTGTGCAATTGAAAAATTCATTTTTAATATCCTCTCACCAAACTTCTTCACGAATTAAACCAAAAAATAATCCACCGACGACAAATGTGTTGCTCGTCGAAATTGCAAGTTAGTCACTTCAGACTTCAGATATACATATAATATGTAATATTCCTTGGCATACACTAACATATTTCAAACGTCTCGTCTCGTTCCTAACGTCATTTGTCCTTGTTGAGACAAAAGAGCAGCCTTCATATAACGCACTAATTAATTAATTGAACTAATAAAATCTCAACCACTTCTCAATCAAGGCTAATGGCCGAATGGCTATTATTGCTCCATATGAAAGTGCTTAGTCACACATTTTAACTTCTTTCTTCTGATTTTGCCTTTTATGGAATAAGAGTCTCAATCATTTCCGATGTCCTACACAATTTCACTCCCTCCCTCCCTCCTCAACGGCAAAGTACAATATTGAATATGATATTTTCCTTTTAAATTATTATTATTCGTTGAGCAAGATTGTAGTCGTCGTCGTATAGCTAGTTTCAATATCATCATGTTCCTCCCATCATCAACCTTCTACCCTCTATTACAGATTATAGGTAGCTACTTTTATATCCTATGTACAATCCAATCCATAAGAGTAATAAAAATTCTACTTAAAATTTTTTAGTATATTTTCCATGTAACTCCATTGACAGGATTATAGTATTCTAGTCGTTTGGATCACGTGATGCGTCTTCTCGTTTTAATCACCAGTCTCATTAATCCTTCTTGCCCAAAAGCAAAAGTTTGTTTGAAACTCCGTCACCCTTCCTTTTTTACAATTAAAGACAATCAGTGACCAGCAAAGAATCAATCAGTCGCCTAACGTCCACATTATATTACTGAAAAGCTCTGCACCACACGACCATCAACGATTAACTCAAGGAAACCCGTCGTCTAAACCCCGAAATTGCATTCCCACAACCCCAAAAAAAACTATCAATCAGCTGTTTTCTTTTTCCTCTCAGCCAGTGCCCATGATGACGCCCGCCCCGCCCGCCTCCCTTCCTCTCCTAATAACAAACTAATAATAAGTAGTAATAATCATAATAATTTCAATAATAGCAAAATCTGTAAAAACATTACCCAGAAGAAGTCAGCGAAATCGACAGTCATCATGCCATTCCTTGACTCCCATCGGTTGGGCTCGCCACCGGAAGATTCTATAGAAATTAGGTCCTCCAGAATGATGACGGAAGGCCAGAGTTCCAACCAAATTTCAACACACAAACCTACCAACTATACTATTCTTATTATCCACCAACTATTATTAACTATATTGGTCACTGGCTGGTGACTGGTGACTGGTCCTCCACTTCCTCCTCCGGTCCTCCGTTGGCCTGTGGTCGCTACTGACTATAAAAACTACTCAACTTGACACTAAAACTGATGATATCTGATAATGAAGGAAAGGAAAAATAAATAACACCCCCTCCTGCCTCTCTCTGCCTGTACACACTACTGGCACGGATATATATATATAAATATACTATATATATGTACTTATATCTCTCTAAATTTTTTTTCTCTCTCTTCTTTTTGGATTATTGACGTGACGACCAACGACGACGCTGCTGATGTGAGTCCGTCGTGTATCATGTATCCCTTTCCCTAATACGCGTCTCCTCTTTCTCTCGTAGAAAACTAATAATAATAATAATATTATTAAAAAAATACATATATATATGAATTAAGTAAGACTACAAAACAGTCAGCTAAAGAGCATCACACACACATGATGTATATTATTTTTATTTTATTATTTATTATACGTTTACGTTACAAAAAAACACAGTCTCTCTCTCATCATTATTAAGCAGGAGCTGCTGCAGCCCTCCTCAGCAATAAAACGGAATCAAAAAGTTGTCTGCGAGGATATTCAAAGTGTTGGATATTATTATTATGCTGTTCAACTTGATCATCATCATCACTCACACACATTATTACTATTCACTATTAGTACCACCATCATCATCAGGAAGGATCAGAGCAGAGGATGAACTGATGATATGATGACCAGAGGACCAGACCACCACACATCATATAAAATAGTAATATTATTATAATACACACAAGAAGGGGAGGAGGATTTTTTCGGAGGATGCATCCATATTTTCGTCCATATACACATATATATAATGTGAATGATACACAATGAATGCAAAAAATAAAGAAGTTCTTGTGTAAAATCTAATATGATGATGATGATGATGATGAGTTTAGAGTTCTCTCGTCTCTACTACAACTGAATCTGACTCTGATGAACATGAACATCACGGCAGCAGCCACAGCCAGCCAGGCTACTAAAGTATCAAGTAAGTGAGCGAGGAACTCTGGCAAAATAAGAGGAGCATCGAGACTATCGAGAGCGACATGAAATGATATTATGAAGATGCATATTATATACATATATGAAGGTACTTTTTTACGTAAAGCATAAGACTTGGGTTTTTTTTCTCTCTCTCTCTGCCCTTCGCTTCGTCGATACATAAACACTTTTGGATTGTTGGAATACTGAGTAATATATATACACAAACAAGTCTCTCACTACGACTAGACTAGACGAACGTGAGCGTTGAACGTGGTGTGATGATGATAGAATTAGGTATATTATGTGGCTCAAGAAGAAGAGTGCACTGTAAAATGTTACAAAAGTGTACAAGGAAAGCTTTGTGGGTGGTTGTGTAAGTACAGAGAGAGAAAGAGAGAGAAAGAGATGATGAAAGATATAGAATAAAAAATACTAAATTGTCTTTTAATTTTAATAATAATATGCATGCAAACTTTAACTTTAAGTTGGATTGGAACGTTTCTGGATTTTTTTTTACATTTGATATATATTAGGCATGATTCGGTGATTGATTTTCAGTATGTATACACATCTCATCTCATCGCGTTATTATAAGATTTAAGTGTATTAATTGATTTAAAAATGGCATTTCTGAGCGCTGATAAAATCACAAATTAAAGAATATTACATTGTCTTGTTACATAGTAATTGTATATACAGACAGAATGCATTGACATCCAAAAGCTTTCCTTGTGAGTGTGAGCTAGGATATATGATATATTTTACTTATGGTACGGTAGAGTCTTGCTTGTTCTGGTGGTGTTCTTCCCGTTTTCTTTATATAAACATATGCAAATGCAATCTTTCTCCCTCTTCTCTTGTAGACTAGCTAGTCCAAGTCGAAGGTGCAGCAGTAGTACATACTTACATACGGCGGACGGTATACTTACGTTTGTATAATAATATTATGTTCACGTTATCAGCAGCAGCAGTGCAACAACCATTCAACGTCTTCTTGTGTCGCCTAGCACAGTTCTCCGTTCTTGATGTTGATTTCATAAATGCCGATACACTACTTTCTTATCATCTTAAAGTTGTTGATATCATAAAACATAACACAACATGTAACCATGTATCGGTATGCAGCTCTCTGTGTGCAATCGTAAAATCCAATACCACCATGCCAAATGCCAGCCTCGTCTTCTGTTTTCTGTTAATTTCGTGAAGTTTTACTTACTACTTTGAATGAAAAACAATGTGCATATAAGTATGCATACTACTATTATTATTATTACATGCTACTATAGAAATAAAAAAACACAACTCTCAAACTCTCAACTTTAATGCAACTGTAACCGATCACCGATCCTGGGTCGGGTTGCGTTGCCTTGCCTTGCTTGCCTTTTTGATTCTCTCTGGGTTTTCTTTTTAGAGGCGAACGGTTTATTAACTTTCGTTAGAAAGTTTATGCGATTGCTTTCCCGTCTGTCTGTCTGTTAGTCTGTCTGTCTGATAGTCTGTCTGTAAACACTCTAGCAGCGACAGTTTTTAAGATTTTTGAAAAATTCTTTCACCAGTGGCATCACCAGCACTTTATCTAAGACGAGTTTGTTATTCAGCCATTTTCATCAACGGCAACCGTTAAAAAACGTTACTACTCAATTTTTTTCTTATGGCAACATATATCAAGTGGGGTATCAATCGACAGCTATTTGAACACTGATCATCATGGTGACAATAATTTTAAATATTACGTAACGGTTTTAACTGTATGACGATTTCAAATTTTCAAATATTTTATACAGATCAAGTTGGG
>JAANSN010000580.1:0-53281 GCA_036850665.1 Dicranocentrus wangi
AAAAACTTATTTTTCTTCCTTCCCCGGCCCCCTTCGTGCCCCGGCCCTGATTGTAGCGAGCACTTTGGAGCAGCGTAGTTTAGGCCCTGCCTTTTAGTGTCCATCATTTATTCGTAAAGTGGAGTTGAGGCGGAATCTCGTGTCTCAGGTAAATACAACAACCATTTTACCTGCGTCGTTTCGCACACACACATTTCATTTGGGTAGGAAAAAGCAAGCAGGTCAGTCAGATTTTTTTTTACAAAACCATAAGCAAGCAAACTTTTGTGGGGTATTTTTATAGCGTCTGTCTCTCTCTCTCTCTGGTCTCTGGTCTCTCTCACTCCGCATTTTGCACACAACTTGATTCCTTTTTTTATATTCACAGGAATTTACTTTTCGATGATGGCGGTGGTGATGGTAGTGGTAGTGATGATGATGATGATGATGATGATTTATATACGGCCGGACAAGCCGAACAGAACGAATGAGACCTACTTTTCTCTCACATGCCATAGTAGTTTAGAGTTCCCTGCAGAAATCGTTTTTAAAAGTAAATCTATTTTATAAATACCTATTCACTCAACACACACACACATCCAACATCCATCCATCCCTTTTGCTTTTTTACAGTTTTTTTTTGTTTTGTTTGATACCAACAAAAATTCTTTTTTCATTGAAGTGAATAAAAAAAACCACCAGCACCAGACTGTAAATGGGATATGTTTCATTTTAACTCTATATTATGTGTATAGAGGATTAAGCATAGGCTCAAAATGAATTTTTAAGTTTCTTCCCCGTCGTAGTATTTCTGTACAGGTGAGGCTAATCGTGAATAATGTGTGCATTTTAAGATCACTTTGTTACAATTTGCTTAAAAAGAAATTGTATGTTGTTTTGCAGTTTGCGTCTTTGGTGCTGCAAATAAAAGTAGTGTGTAATGAAGCTCATTTTTGTTGATGATATTTGATTTTTTTTTCCTCGCTACAGTATCAATAATACCAATTCCCCAAATTATTTTCATGTTTTGGGGGTCTAGCTAGGGGGCTTTAAAATGGGGAAATTTGGGAGAAAAAATGAAAATGGACAAGAGATCTTTTTTTTATATAATCAATATAGAAAAATCTGACCAATACTTCAGTTCTTTCTCTCTAATAGTATGTCGTATCATCATCATCATCATCAAAAGTGAAGTTGGAAGTTGGAGGTGATGATAGATTTGTAGTAGTCATAATAAAGATATCTGGCATGGCATGATGTCGTTTCATGTAACAACGGGATATTACGAGGTTTACCCAAACAATGGACGACATAGTAATGGCTAATACCTACGTAAGTAATGTACATCGAATGAAGTTATACGGCGGCTATTGTGGTAGTCATGATGATGATGATGATGTCGATGACAAGAGGATTTTGTAAAATGCTGAGGAAAGTGTGTGTGAAACAACCAGTTGGGCAGACAAGTTTTGAAGAATAATATAAAAGTAATATTTCAGCTACTTTGAGATTTTATTGACAAGGTACAAAAAAAACCTCTATATTAGTAGCCGCCGTCGCCGCCGTAAAGCTGTTGACGACCATTTTCAATTTTTGGGGTTTTATTGAATACCTACTCAATTTTTTACTTTGATTGATGAACAATGCAACGCAAAATGCAATGCAGTTTTTAAGCAGTTGCTGCCAGAGTTTTAATGAAGACGTAACAAAGTTGCAATGCTGATTTTCTTATGCGATGTGTAGGCGAGACAGAAAAACTCCATTTAAATCACGTATTACGTATTTTCTTTTGACAAACAGGAACAATTTATTTTTTTTTGGTAAAAATCCTTCTTCCTATTATTATTTCATGAATTTCACACCTACTCGGAACAATATCTGCATGATGACTTGATTGTTCCTCTTTTTGTAAAAAAAAGATGTCTACCTATTCAAATTCGTTGGAAAACATTCACGAGCATATTATTTTAAAAGTCAAAATGAAAGTAATAGAATAAGCGCGATATCTACTGCTCACACAGCTCAGATGAATGTGTGGTTGGGCCTTCGTCTAAAAAGAGGCGAGAATTGACTATTTTGCAATTAGGATCTAACTCAAAAAAAATTAATTTAATCAGAGCCTTTTTTTCTCCTTAATTCTAAGCCGAAAATGCATCGCTAAGCTTCCACTTCTCGTACAGCACGACGGCGCATATACAGACCAATTTCAAATGAGCTACTTAATTGTCCTCCTCATCACATCACCACCATTCCCTACCACATTATTTCCCCGTATACAAAAAAAGTGAGCAGAAAACAATAAAAATCCTCTTTTTTTTAAATCGTCACGACGACAACACGTCATTGCAGTGCAACAGGGCACACAAGTAATTCCTTTTGAAAGGATATTTCAGAGTAGTGACGCGGTGTGTATACGTGCTCGCACAACATTTTTTTCCTTTACAGAAGAATGACTTTAAATAGGGATTAGATGGTTTGATCAAGCCCTAGACATTTTAAGTGAAATAATAAATCCCGTGTTTGACACCCCCACACGTCATCATCAGGAGGGTAGGTTAGTAGTCAATCCGACTTTGCGTATCAATCCACACTACCATGATATATATGCTCACAAATATATTTTTATAAATTCATTATTATATAGTAACCAATAATGAATCTATACATCACTACCTTTTGATTTCTCCAAAAAAACAAAACAAATTGTATAACCCAAAATCAGATCATGTGTCTATTCATTTGAGATGATGATCCTGGGAGCATTACGAGATGGGACACCATTTTTTAAAGCGTAATTTAACCACAAATTGGGTTCGCATTTATGATATAAATCAAATCCCTGATATATGTATATGTGATGTGATACAATTTCGTTTTTGTCTGATTGAGGTGATTATGTACAACGAAAATTGGACTTGGCAAACAAACAGTAGTACGCCAGGCACACGTCTTCAAACGATGAAGTCAGAGTCCAACGAAGCAGTACGGCGGTGGCGGCGGCGGCATGGCATCTCACCTCATGAATCTATTATTACACTTCACTTGATCCACAATTTGTCACTTGTATACGTCTCAACCCCCAATCAGCAAGAGGGTTTAGTTTTGCAGCAGTTAAACACGTAAATCGAGTGTGGGAGATTGATAAAGAAGTCGCGAAAAAAATGGAAGCATTGCATAAAAAAGAGCCTGACTATTTACACATGAAAATCTTTTTAAAAAATAAATCTTTTTTTTTAGGATGAATGTACTCTGACAAAACGACAAGTCGTGCACCCATTGCGTACATAATCATTATTATCCTTAGCACATTCGCTACCATTCATTGAATCCCCGTGAGCACAAAAATTTACATAGAAACATATACCCAGAAAAAAAAGACAAAAAACAAAAGTAAAAAGGATTTCCTAATCGACATCACCTCGATAAAAAAATGTGAAACTATGCTTATAAACGAATCATAAGTTATACTATATCTATATAAAAATGGCATTTTTCGACGTACGTGTATAAAACTAGTAGTAGTAGTAAAAAATATTGAAGCAAAAATGCCGACTGTTGCACATCCCATAATATTGATGAAGCTTTGTGTTCAGTCTTTTCATTCATGTTGGCCGTTGTCGTCGTCGCGATAAAAAAAAGTTTACGTAATAAAGATCACAAAGATATTATAGTGCTCTCATCAAGACGGTGGTGTAGGTGTGTAGTAGGTATGAAGATCAAAGTGATTTTACCTTTTGTAAACTCTGTTTTTATATATCAATCGCTTTCTTCAAACTCTGAAAGAGGCGCAGATCTGACTGAGGGATGAAGCGTGTGAGTGTGTGTGTGTGTAGAAAAAGATGCTTCAAAATGTAGATCCTCTTTGATTAGTGTGGCTGATGATCCGATTTTCAAAAAAGTGAGTCGAGGTACAAAAAAAGCACATATCTTTTGATTTATTCAAGGCTTTTAGCCTGACTTAATAAGTGGTGCGGCTTGGTGCTAGGATTATATAATAAAATGGCGTCTTTTAGGTAAAAATGATTTGGCGATAATCTAATCTGAAGTTGCGCTTACGTAATAAAAGACAATGAACCTCAACAAGGGAACATTTATAGATCACAAATTACACATTGCAATACAATAATATGTCATCCGTCCATAATTACCATACAGATAGACGCAGAGAGAGAGAGAGAGCTCAATTAAAGATATAAAAGAATTGGTGGTCGGTGGCAGTCACAGCTATGGGATAGGTATATTACTACCTATTTATGATTATATTTAGTTGCTATAAAACGGAATTATTTTATACCTTGTACTATTTACAAAAAAATGACTCCATTATAGAGTTTCGTGGTCAACAGTAAATATTCTAGGGACTTTAAGGTTAAACGTGACAATGGACATAATCACGTGTCAAAAAAAAGTTCACAAGATTTCTTCCCTCTACGTGTTTCCATCTAACGTACAATTAAATAATAATTTACAGATTATTACTGTGCGTAACACCTACCATCAAAAGTTACGCACAAAAGTTGCCGAAATGTGATGCGACAGACAATGGATGAAATGAGTGTCGATAAAATGAAATTGTCATGGGGATCTCGGGTTAAGTATTATGCTAAAATGTCGTTTCGTATATAAAGTCATTAATAGCCTTCCTGAAATTATTGTGCTTGTCTTGCAACTGAAATTAAAGCAATTAAACCCCATTGTCATTTAATGTTGAATGAATGAAGTTTCTAGGCATTTTATGGAGTACGCCGAACCCTGTCAAGATTCAAACCTCTCTGTGCAGATCATTATTATACCAGTTGCCAAAACCAACTTATTTTTTTAACATACCTATCTTTTCACGCAATACAAATGTAAATACTAATCATAGCTCAATTATCCGATGCGTATCTTCTGCAGCGAGCGAACGCACACGCGAGTTCCGAATGGATTCAAATCTCGTTAAGTTAGTTAGTTAGTTAGTTTTACAGCCAGAAATCAAATTAGCCCATGTAATAGCAATCTTCCGGCTCTATTTTGGCAAAAAAAGGGATAGGGAAACCCTACCTGAAAAGCGTTTAATTTCAACTTCTCTCATGATGATTGTTGCTAAATTGTGTGTATGCAACCAAGTGTATTTTTCCTTCATTTGCACTTTTTGCGTCCTTATCTTTCGTTTACCTGATGATGCTGCCGTGTTATGCTTACAAGTGGATTAAAAAGATTAGGGAAATGAGAAACAATTTGTTTCTTACAGTAAAGTTGTTATATTCACACTGATAAAGTCCTTAATCAAACCTTAATCAATCAACACCATCCTCCTCCTCCTCGTAGGTATATTCCCAGGGCGACGTAAGACTTTTCCCAGTAAACTACACACTTTTTTCCCCCAATAAAACCAAATATTTGTATATATTATATTGCTTGATTATACTCATACGATGATTCCGAAAACCACATGAAAACGCACCCACATGATAAAAACATATTTATTATACTTTTACTATGAAATATGAAACTGTCTCTACAAGTAGTTCACACACTTGATAACTAAAAAGGATTTTTGTAAAGATTCACTGACAAAGTGCCCACATCACAAGGGATTATATTATTGCACAACGGAGCATTGCTGAGCACAACAACATGTTTTTTTTATATATCCATTGTTTGATTGCACGTTGCTAACTTGCAGCTGGTGACATGATTCTTCATGACTATTGTCAACAAATAAATAAATAAAATATAGCCTTTATGGATATATCTCATTTTCGTCAAAGCAATTACATATTTAAGACGGTGAGTTGACCACAAATCAGGAACGAATTGATACTTTTTCCCCCTTCAAAGCACTACTCACACTTGGAGACCACTCACTTTCTTAAAGTTCATACTACCTACACATTTGGAGAATATAAAAGTTCCAAACAACACTTATTTTGTTGAAATATGTCTTTAGGGCAGTTTCCCCCTTGAAAATATATTGAGATAACATTCAGTAAATTAAATAAATATATCTAAAATCCGTTTTTTTTTTCTGCTCCTACCTCACACTCACTCAGTATTGACACTTAAGTCGCCATATTTTCGCGTACATTTTCACGAACAGAAATTGCAGACAATGGTCTGAAAAGATGACGAGAGAAAGGGAAATTCTCGTTGAAATCCTTTTTTTTTCGAAAAAAAGAAAGAAACAAAACTCAATGCATTTTTTTTTCTCCTTTTCGATACCAAGTCAAGGCAGAACTAGCACGGGTAAATAAACGCGAAAGAATGCACAAACAATCAAGTGTTCGTGTGTGTGATACCTGTACACTCGACTCATACACAACTACAAAAATAGTCTGCAATATCTGCCCCGTATGTATATGCACTTGTTACTTACTTAGAAGACGCCAACGAATGCAAACACTTTACTTTTTTCAAAATCTACACACTACAATGTTACTACTACTAAAAGATGCTGAAAATTAAGTAAAAATACTTTGTTCTCGCCTCACCTCTCAAATCCCTTGCAAATTTGTCCATTCCATGTTGCTTGCCTTTTGCTTGCTCACTTCGTTTCGTGCAGGTAAAGTCTTCTTTTTTCCCTTTTTGCAAAAATGGATGAGTGCCTACGAGAAACGCGGCGGTACGACAAAACGAAAGGGAGATTTTTACACAGACATACGAAGACTTCGTTTGACTACTTGGAGGGACGTCAACCAAAATGTCTTGAAGAATCTGATTTGCTGTTGTGCAAAGTGGAATGGACTGTCTACATGCTGTACATACATACATACAAACTACACACACTGGCAACAAACTTCTTTAACTTTTCTTTAAACTAACGATAAGGCAATCCTGCATACCTGTAAATATATCCTTAGTTAGTACTGCTACTGCTGTTGTAAGTTGTAAGGGAAGATGCATGTTTTTTGTTAAAGGTGATGATGAAGTTTAAAAAAAAGAAGTGTATCATATCATTGTTGTTTGTATCCTTTTTACCTGGTTATTTACTCCTCTGCGCGTTATTTACCAACAATAAAACATCCCATTTTTAACCTATACGAATTTAGGTATCCTACCGATACCCCAGCCAGAGTCTAGCTGTAGCTGTGTGTGTGCAGGTGGTATCAAATCAACTCAAGAAAGTACTATAACAACGATTAATACTAATAATCCTATTAAACAACAAAACGAACGAACTAACTCTTGAACGATAAACTACTATAAACTCCTCCGTTGCTAACTATGCAATACGTTTCAGTAGGGAAATTGTTACGGTGCCAATCACAGCACCATCAACGAACCACCAGCACCTCCACCACTTACTTGAGTGTAAAAATCAAAGGGCTGCTGCTGCTGCTGCTCCGCGCAGCGCACTATACACTTACTTTTGTAGTAGTGCTGCAACAAAATTTTTATTGCAAGTTACCTTATCTTGCAAGAATGAAAAAAAATATGGGAAGTGCACATAATTATTATTAAAGTCTATACGAACGATCCACAAAACTGATAAATTCCTTAATATACACAATAAAACTACATATCTGTGTATTTAATATCATCATCATCATCCTCCCCCCACTGCCAAAAACTAATGAAATAAAAGTGCAATCACACTTGTGAAGAATCACTGATCCAAAGTTGATGAACAAAACAAGGATGACGCGTTTCGAATCGATGTATGTAACTACTTTAGTAGTTGATAGTAAATGTAGGTATTAGGTATATATATATATATAGCCTTTTTTTGAAGATTGCATTTAAGTATATATTTTTTTGGCAATGTAACGTAACGACATCATGATGTGTTGTTAAGAAATGTTGCAGGAGGTGTAGGGAAATGAAGCATGGAGTTGATGAATCAGGGATTTGGTACACTTTACCTATTCCCCATTCACTACCATTTAAACATTGCATTGTTTGTTCTGTTATTCTGCTGTTATTATACTATGCTGTATATATTCCCTTTAAATAGAGACTATTTCTTCTCACCCAACTTTGGATTGTGGGGTACGATCTCTACTAGTAAGAAATAGGTAGCTGAGTTAAAAAACACCATTATTGTAGCGACATAATGACATATATATTATTGAAACACTATACTCTATCATTCCTGATCCCCTCTTACAAATCTTGTTATAGGAAGAAAAAAATGTCTGTGTAAATCTGTTGTAAGTTAGTTTGTATGTCTAATCGATGATCTTTAAAGATTAAACGGAGTGTATATAAGTATATATTAGCGTGATGATTAGATGGCATTGATGCCACTTAATGTGTTTAGAACAAAAAGGCACTCTTTTTCTGAAGATTTTTGTGAGGAAAATTTTTCCTACTCACCAGCAGTTTTTGAATGTTAATCTGTTTTCCTTTTTGTAGCCGAGACCTCAACATTTTTTGTTGGCTTTTGAGCAAAAAAAAATATATATAGTGTGTTTCTGTGTGGAATGTTTAAGGGAATGTACATATCATTAGCGTCATACATGACGGAAATTATAGTAGGATTTAGGGGAAAAGTTGTAGCCTAATCACTTTTTGGGGTTACTATTATTCTGTAAAAATTATGTTGCATCTCCTTATGCAAGTGTAACGGTGGCCCTAGTACATCGTTAAATATTTTTATTACAGCTTCGTTGATCCACAGGCGCTCTCTTTATTTCACTATAAAGATCTGTATGTTGGTAATTGGAAGCAAGCTTTGAAATCGCAGTTAGCGCAAACCACGGCGTTTCTTTAGTCTTCTAAATATTATACTTATATATTATGTGGTCCGCCACCGGACGGTCGTGCTCGAATGACGAATGGATTCAAGGGTCGGGTTTTTTGTCAGTTTTTCAAGCGGAAAAGCATAATAGGTAGTATGGAAAACCCTAAAATGACATATCTTTTTACCACTAGTCTAGAGTCCTAAAAAGATACTGATTGTGAGATACAGTTATCTCTCTCTGCTAGTAATTGGCTACCTAGTTATATTGTGGAATAATCAATCTGCACTGCTAATAATAGGTTTGTAGGTAATATAACAATAATTCAAGGGTTTCGTGCTACTAGAACAATTATTAATAATATTGGTAATCGCTAAAAAAATTGCGTATTATGTACCTACATTGCTTTTATTACCTTACAAATACCTAGACCTTTAATATTATTAGTTCTTTTTAGTAAAACGAAGAATCCACCTACAAAACAAGCTCTACACGTTGTAGTAATCAAGCAGTCTACTACTGACTGACTGACTTGTGTTCTATTTCAGTTTTTCGACCTTGCTCCTGTTACATGAATTGCATAGCATGAAAAAACGCGCAAGTCCTGTGTGTGCCTGCTGGTGCATACCCAAGTATATATGCAGTTTTTTGTTTAAACAAATCGCAATTTGCATATACCTTTGTAATAAATTAATAACTACAAAACGCCTAATTACTTGGGTAATATCGCAATTGCGCTTTTTATGAGTTTATATTGTTAATAAAACGGAATGAAACGCTGTGATAATTTGGCCTTTGTGCGTTCTACCATACAAAAGTGGAGGGCTGCTGCTGCCGATGACTGACTGACATTTTTTGGCTGACATTTTAACGTTCCCATATGCAAATATATTATATTGTTTTAATCAATTTAGGGGGATAAATGTTAAAGAAGAATTATTTGCGTTTGATGTTATGTTCTGCTACTACTTGTATTTGAAGCTTCATCACTTTGTTTATAACTTGAAATGACATGTTTCACATTCATCATGACTTACTTTCAATGTGCAAAATTGGACTTACACAAGTGATTCATGCAAAAAAAAATCTACTATTTAGACTATTTACACCACTACTACTACCATAATATAATAATATCATTCGTTTGTTGTACATATAAATTGCCAACACTCTCATAAATTCACTGTTTTGGCAGTGTGAAGTGAATGTAGGGTAGTAATAGACTATTTACACTACTACTACCATAATATAATAATATCATTCGTTTGTTGTACATATAAATTGCCAACACTCTCATAAATTCACTGTTTTGGCAGTGTGAAGTGAATGTAGGGTAGTAACAGTAACACGCATTTTATACACGTTCCTACGAAATTATTACGAGCAACACCAAGCGGAAAATTTTTTCCCGTAAATTATATCTCTCTCTCTCTCATTTTTGTTCAAACTGACCACTTACTTTTTCATTGTTAATCGCTCCTCCGCCTGAAAAAAAACTCTGACTGTAATATAATATGCAGATATATACAGGCAGGTGCATACTATTTGTTGTAATGGTTTCTTTATGCCAGTCAAGAAAATCCATTTCCTAGTCAGATAGCCATTTAAAAATACGTTTCGATTCTGATGTTACAATACACATAAGTCACTTCCTTTCTCCAAAAAAAAATGTGCAATATGGTGACTCGACTGCTGCTTGTAATCAATTTGTTGTTGCTAATCTTAATTCTTGTAAAATTCATTTTATCTTGTGTCTTGTGTCTTTTCAGGCATTTTGAAATCATAAAGGTATTATGGTGCACACGCATGACGTTCCCCTTATTCGCCGTGTATGACATGCATCCATCCCCTCCGATCTAATAACGCATCTTGTTTGGTTTACAAAAAAATAAAATATGTGGTATTGTGTTACAAGTGCAAGCCAAACTTTTGATTGCATATGGTTGTAAAAAAAATGCAAAAGATTATTATGAGAAGAAGATGCTGTGTGATATGTTCATTTTGTTCAGGTAGAGTGGAGGTGGTGGTGGTGTTACAGGAGAACCAAGAAAAGGGGATGTCTGTCTCCCTTTCATTTCGAACGACACCTGCTTTCCGCAACTGTTACCTGAAAAGATTGTTGTTGGCTGTTTTAAAGAAAGTAAACTGAATTTTTTCTTCTGCAGCAGAGGACAATGAATATATATATAAAGCCATGTGGCAAGAAGGCTACACACTCTTATTCCTCCTGCCTGACTAAATATATATTTCTTAAAAAAATAAGATTTTCCTTTTTTTAGCCCTTTTATTACACGCCTATCATTCATTCTGATGAATATGATTATGATGCAAACCTGCAAAAAAAATCCTTTTCTGTGTCGCCTCCTACAACACTTTCAAAGTGCTGCTGCGAAATGTTGGTCGTCGAGGAGGAGCGCGCTTCCGTGTGATTTTATAACGACACTGATGACACGACGAGAACTTCTTTTTTTTGTGAAAATTGCCAAATGACCGTTATTACAGGAGGAGCAGCATCTTGTGTTTAACGAGATAAATTTTTAAGGGCGACCACCTGCAGCACACAAGTCAACAAAAATTGTGGGAATTGTGCGTAAGATTTTTTTTTTCCACGTTCGAAAGTATTCTCGAACAAAGTGGTCGTCGTCGTCGTGGGACTAAAAAATGATTCATGGTTAGCAAGTCGCGCATAGGTATACACGCTTACCGTTGTTTATCATCTTCATTATTGCAAAAAAATGAGGGACGCAATCGAAATAGAAAATGTGTGTTTACAGTGTTTACACTCATGTGATTTTGAAATATGGGGCACCACACCAATACGTATTTGTGGTATTGACGTTTGATTCACGTCCCAAACTGCGTGCCAATGGGCCACCGTCGGTCGGTCGCCGTCTGACGAAAAAGGAGGTTTTTGTGGTGCCTTTTTTGTAACAACCTACTAAAAAAGTTCTGTAAAATAATAATAATAATAATAAAAACCACGGTTTGCAACTGAAGGTTTTTATAGCATAATTCAGAAATCAGATTTGGGAAATGGAATGAATATACAGAACAAATGCGAGATGCAACACAGATTAAAAACTTTTGATGATGATGATGTTGTTTTCCTTTCTTTTTTAATTTGAATACAACCAGCAGCATTCTCTTCTAGTGGAGATGCACTTCTGCAACCGCTGCTGCCCTGTTAATGAGGGGTGTTATACCATTTCAAAATCGTAAAATTATAATTGAACAGCGTGAAATTATGATGTTGAAATAAAGGCTTTTTGGGCTGCTGAGAGTAATATAGTGCAGAAGGCGGATGATGGGCCGTCTTGCGTTTTTTTTTTGCTGAAAATGATTTTTAATGAGAATTATAAAAGCTTCCCAGGTCAACTGCTGCCAGAGGAGTAGTGCTGCTGAGTGCTTACCTGCCAAAGTATTATTGGGGATTAATACAAAAAAATCCCCAGATTAAATGGAGTTAATTATTATAGTTGTAACGGGTGGCTCTGCGTATGAAATTTGTAATAATAATGATGATTTACCAAAACCACGATTAGATACTCGAGTACGATGTAAGTATATAGATTTTATTGATTTATCGATTTAGTGATAAATTTATAAGTATCACACGCGAGTATATTATAAAAGATTGACATAAATTGGAGTTTTGTGTGCAAGAGATAGGTTTATCAAGCCAGAATAGTTACGCTTAGGATAGGATAAGTCTTTATTTCAGTGTTTGCAAAATACAGTCACAAAATTGCAATATGCGTGAATTTGTTGGTCAAGGGTTTTATTGTAGATTTATTTTGATTGCAATAGATGCAACGCATGAACAACTGAGACGGGGTTCCCCCAAAGAAAAAAAGATATATAGGTAGCTTGCCCTATTTGCCTGCACAAAAATAAAGTCATCTTAATTTCGAAGACGATTTTGTTTACTCAGGGTAAGCAAGTGGAGGAAGGAACAGCCACAAGCTATATACAAAAGTCAATCAATTAAGGCCATCGGTTTGTTGATGAAGGGTTAGTATTAATCAGGTATCAAGGTGATTAATCGGTATAAACGCGTAGTTTGCAATGAGTAAACATGATTTACAAAATACATTCCCATCAAAAAATAAAAGATTTTAACAAAAAAAATACCTAAACATAAGTAAACGTCGACGAGATGATGAGGTTTCGAAAACTCAGGATTTAGATGCGGCGCGGAGGGGGCGGAAAAAAAATGAAGATGGATTCACGCATCACGAGAACAAAGATGCATCATCTCATGGTGGCGTGGCATCAAGGAATTTTGGTTTTACCACGAAACAAGATGCTCGAAAATAGAGGATAGGTTAATGCACACGTGCACATCAATCCATTGTTATAGTCTGCAATCTGTAATAATAAAAAAAAATAAGAATTTGAGACACAATTTGATCCTAAACCGTTGACCGTTACGTGATATATGATGATGAAGTCAACCACACATGAAATGCGTTTATGCGTGTACACACACACACACACACACACACAAGTACGCACTGGTTGGTGGCGGATGGAAAGTTTAGATTTTTTTTTCGTATTTTAAATTCAAGTATTCGAATAAGTAAGATGACTGATAACATTCTTAACGTCAATTATAACGGATAATATATGTTTCCACGAAAACTCATTCTCCTATCTCTTTCGCTCACTCACTCAGTCACTAGTTGTGTGTGTGTATTGTGATTGCAAAAGAATGCAAAAAAAAATCTGCACGATATGCTCCCATTATGAAGAAATTAGTTAAAAAGCTGGTGTGTGAGACTATTGAAATATTATATTTTAACTCAAGTGGGTGGGGAGGGGAGGAGAGAGTACTTTTGAATGCGTCGGAGGTGTCAAATATTATATATTTTTAGATTAGCCCTTTGAGTTCGTTTTCATGATTGACGTATTCGATTTACTTGCTGCGCATTACATGTTTTGTTTAGCCTATCTGTAGAATTAAAAAACTAATTTTGACGTTAATCCAAGTGCTATTTTAAATCATATATATATGGAATGCATCACTCCCACACAACTCTGCTGTCACCCTCCAATTCTTGCAAGGTTTTTCTTGGCGATTACCATTTGAATCTTGTCGATTTCACAATACCGATCCATGCTCTTTTGTTGACCACCACCAAGTGAGTGTTAAGCAAATCTGTTACCATTATTCTCGCAAATTTGATAGGCTTTGTTGACGCTAAAATCCAAAACTCAACACTCACATCAGCAAGGCGTCGTTGATAGTGTGAATTTGAGACAAATTTACACTCAATGAAGTTATCATCATGAGACGAATTAAGAAAGGGAGTCCAACAAGAAAAAATTATTTAGATCGATGATCATTCCAAACCGCTTCACCACGAATCCACTCGATAAAAAAATACAGACAAAATCAATGAAACGGTTGAAAGTGCGGTGTCAGCAAACTCTCAGTCGCCACATCGTTATACTATTATGCATCCTTTGAGGTTCCTTAATGTAGCTACTACCTGAGGAGTAGCATCTTGCCTGCATTGCAGTAGTAGTCAGCTCTCACACTCCAATAAAATTCCAACCTCAGAGCTACATACCATTAGCAGCCTACGTGGTGGACTGCGTTTTGACAATAAAAAATAAATGGAATAAAAGACGAGTAATATATATCGTACGACATGCAACTCATCGAATACAAAACATACGCTTTAAAAAATAACTAAAAGTTTCAATTCCGTATTCACAACCAAAAGCCCGTGCCATACCGTGCATAAATTAATCTGCATTCAATCAACTTAACCATTTGAGCACTCTTCTTGTCTTCTTTAACAATACAAATCCAAATGTGAAGTTTATCCTACATAATTTTGTTTTGATTATTGTAAGCTACATTGCAAGTTGGTTGAGTGAGTTCCATAAAATGTCATGATTCATGATGGTGGTGATGTGATAGACCAGCAAAATTTGTGCAAATTCCACGATGACGCATTCTGATTATTCTGCAACAAAAACAAGTTGCACACTTGCACACACGGACGGACGGGTTGCATGTCTCCAATTTCAGATGGATCCATGCGAGTGCCTACTGCCTACTCAGCTTCAGCGACTAAAAAATTTGTTTCACCTTCTTCTGTTCAAAACAAAATGGTCGCATGAAGTTCGACGAACAACCAAAACAGAGTCTTGGGAATTACCAACAACGTGGGGTTAATAAGACAGAAGAGAGTACGGAGCAACTCAAAAAAAAATTGTTTAAATCAGCACCAAAAACAGAAAGGCAGTCAAGTGAGATATTTATATGCATGTGAGAACATGCTGTCACTTTTTTAAAAGTCAGATCTAGGTGATTGAATAAAAATGGATTTGAAAATAAAATGGGACATGTAAACTAAGCATATATATAGCGCTCCTCAAAAAATGAGAACTTTTTTACGCTTTATTGGTCGTATATATGCATTTTAGTCGATTGTTAAAAATTAAGGTGAGGTAAAGAAAGAAAGAAGAAAAAAAAGGTGCGTGCACAGATAAAAGAGGCACATTCAGCAGGATTCAATTGCACAAACATATTTCTGCCCGAGTTACGTGATTTCGAGCACCTCCAATCTGAAACGTTTTTTGATGGTGAATAAAATGTGCTCTACTGACTGACTGACTGACTCTATACATGGTTTAAAACTCTGGGGATTTTCCAATCGAAGAATACGTGAATCCAAAAACGCGCTAACCTGCCATCCATTTCAGATCGCATTTATACAATTTGTGCAAACATTTGTGATTTTTGGGGATTTGTAAAAAGGGAAGCTGGCATGATTCCTGATGAAAAAAAAAATTGGGCCAAGTGATAGTTTTTTTTCTCATGCAGAGCTCCACTTGCAGCAAATCAGTTGCAGTATAATATGACGATGACAGGTGCACTTCATTAGGGACTTTGATCATTAACACATTTGATATATCAAACTCTGATTAAGAGTCCCCTTCTAAAAAAGCCAGCAGCCCCCTCTCTGTGGGCATTAAACTCATTGCCAGTCTATCACAGGAGCTTTGTGATGATGATGATGGGCCACCGTCAATCAAGATTTTAGGTTGACGCGAAAAACCGTCATTGGAAACCGGAAACGGTTGGAACCAGAGAGAGAGAGAGAGAGATGTGCGTGAATATATACAGCAAGATCCCATGCAATAATATAATCCACCAAAAACCAAGTTATGCTTAATGACGATGATGATGCTGATGAGCAGTGATGCATCACACATGCCACACCACCATTTTATTTCCCATTTCAATACAACTTTGTACAGTCATGAACCATAATTTATGGATCCCCTACTATATACATTCATCCTCTTGGTTTCTGTTCCTGTCTGTGAGACATGGCTCCACCACGTCATTCCATTGTATCCCCAAAACACAATAAATATATGCACGATTCAACTTCAATTCTAACAAAAATTCTAGTAATTGTGTTCTAGTCAAATTGGTAGTGTAGTGGATTGTCACGTGAAAGATTCGCATTTCCTAATGAATGCTCATCATCTCGTTGTTTTCTTTTTGATATAGAGTGTACAACTATCCTTTGCCACCTACAATTTTAGTCAGATACACCTGGATTTAAAAGCTTTTTTTTTAAAAAAAAAAGAACTGGTTCCTTTACTGTTAGAAAAAGTCCAGAGTCACCGTCAATAACTAAGGGGGGGAAATGGAGGATGCTATGAAAATATGTATATTATGAACTATCCCAACAATCCCAATTTTTTAATGGGAAACATTGAGGAGAGTTTTCGCTTAAATAAAACTCTGCTGTTGTTGCAGGGGAAATTGTAGTGACAAAACCGTTTAGCGATAAATAAGTAAGTAAATATGAAACAATGTGCAGCAGCAGGCAAATACAATCACTTCGTCAACAAGGATTCACCCCATTACCACCATGAAACAAGTTACCACCATGCCACCAACTCAAATGCATTTTTCATAGTTTTCATATCGTCCCTCTTTGAACAAAAGAGGAAAGACTTCGAAATTCTGTTTAAAAGGATATTTTTAGCACAGATTTTCAATTGTAAAAGTTGCTGTTGTGCAAAAAATATAAAATAACTCGATAATAATGTGTTTGTTTGATGTGATCACAATAATATTCCCTGTAAAATGCTTATATTTTGATCGTACTTTTCATGCAGCAGCAGCAGCACCAGCATGTGCATTCACACTATATATATATATTTATTTTTTTTTTGAAAATAATGACGCCAGAAAAGCCGAACAATGACGTGATGTATTAATAACGGAGGGATGATTTTTGAATGAAGTAATTGCATGGTGGTATGCATACATGCATGAATGAATTGATGGAAGGGTGGAATGGGTAAACTTTTTTATTCTGGTAGGTACTCCCCCAGGTATTTAATAAGTGTGCAAAAAGATTTTTGTATTACGCTGTCATCATGTCTCTGAATTTCGAAACGTTTTCATTCTTCACAGGCAAGGTGCATAGCGCTCTGTCGAGCTGAACGAGAAATAAGGCGTACAGTAGTGATGCAATCCGTCATGGGACAACGTTTTATGCAAAAATTCATGGAATTAATAGTGCACTGACTCTGTGTAAAATATTTTTTTGAAAAAAAAGAAAGAACATAGAAACATATCATATATGACACGCCAGTTGGGCCAAACTGCGTGCTACACCTTCCCTTTTCTTTAGTGACATCAAAAAGGGAATTCGGAAAAAGGGAAAACTGGAAGTATGACTTGGCACTTTGGCATCCTTATCCAACATCGTATCACACATTCATATCAAAACAGCCTCTTTCTTACATAAAAATACTTTGAGGTAGACCGTTTTGTGTTTGAACTCTCAACCAAAAATATGTGTGCACTTTACTTGAAAATACCTTGTCAGACTGTCACATTTTACAATGGCAAATTTTGTAGGCACGGTGTTAAAGTGTGCGGCCCCAGGAGGAAAAACAGGAAGTGGAAAAAAAGAGAGAGAGACAGAGAGAAAACACAACTGTCATAAAATAGTTGACTTTGTTAAAACTTTTTTTGTTTTTGATTTCAATATTTTTTTTTCTTCATTTCTCTAAAACCGCTTCAAACCTCTCTTGTCACACCATTCGTTAAAAAATGGCTTTTGCTGGCACCAAACGACGACGACCAGCGAACATTATATTTCAAAAGTTGTCTACTGTAGTATATATAGCATTATTATTATTTTTTTTACATAATGTGTCCTATTATATCCTTTAAGTTAAAATTGCGTTTTAACAAGTGGTTTCTTCTATATACCTATATATATTTTCATACAAAAAAAGAACTGCCTAAAATCTAAATTCATTTCTCTCTTGAACTTGTACTTGATTGTTTAAACAGCAGCGTTGCTATATAAAGTAAAACAACGACATAATAATATTTACACATTTTGTAATGAATCTATAGCCTAAATGAACAGAGAAATCCTCATGAAATATTTTATTACATTTCATATGTGTATATATACTCTTGGTTTGTAAGCACAGAGTGAACAACTGTTGCTGCTTACATTTCTTTACTTACGCAACTTTAAAATCTAATAATTAAAATATTTTCACAATAAAATGACCACATGAATAATAATAATAATAATAAATGTATGTGTGGTTGTGGGTGGAACTCCAGCATTAAAATCCTTTTCATTTTCCTGCTGCTGCTGGATGGAGCCCTAACTAGATAAATAAATTATTTTTTGCGTGTTACAATTACAATACAAAAAGGCACAGGCATGAAATCATAAAAGATGATGAAACAATAAAAAGGTCATTAATTACAAATATTATGGCTACAACTTTTCTCACCAATCAACAACAATAATATATATAGTGACCTGCAACACAGACTATGACATTTCCATCGTTTGTTTAAAATCTATACATCTATTAAAATATAATATATGATATTTTAAAATACGGCTCGACTATGAATAACATGGACTATTAAAAGTCTGTACAGAAAAAATTGTAATAAAAATGGGGTAAACACTATAGCAATATTATTTTTAGTTGTGTATCAGTATCAGTATTTAGTGGGTATATATATATATATGTATGTATAAATAAACAGGTTGCAGACTTGCGTGATAAATATAATTATGCTATATAATCTTTTTGGTTGACCATTGTGTTGCACAGTCTCCCTCTAAATGCTTAACAGTTCCGCGTTAGTTTAGAATATACGGTAAATGAAGAGCAGAGTGCGCCCGGGCAGAGCACACAATAAATAAGTTTTGATGATTCCGTGTGATAAAACTACGTAAAAATCTAAAAACTTTTTTTAAGTGTATATTGATTGAGTCATCATACCACACCACACACGGCTGTCTAA
Source organism: Dicranocentrus wangi (assembly GCA_036850665.1). NCBI lineage: Eukaryota > Metazoa > Arthropoda > Collembola > Entomobryomorpha > Entomobryidae > Dicranocentrus > Dicranocentrus wangi. Next base: position 18,973 of record JAANSN010000580.1, read on the forward strand.
CAACAGCAGCTCTTTTTTTCTTCAGACAACATGCCCAAAATCCGCAATATCCGAAACAGTCACAGTCAACTTCTTCTTCTTTAACAACAACAACGACAGTTACTATACCCTTTACAACGAGAATTGCATTCGCTTTATAAGTAAAATTAGCTTCGTCGGACTATTTACAGTTTGATTTACAGTTATTTATAGATATATATACTATGATGAGGGAATATGTTGTTTAGCATTGCTGCGTTTAGATGAGAACCACGTATTCAATGTGAGGTTTATCCTTTGCAGGGATTTTCTTGTCAATTTTGGCAGTGTGAAGGGGAGTTTCGGTGGTGGATGATGAGGACTCGGCCGCTGGAGCAGCTACTCCAGATGGCAGGGGAACACTGGCAGCGACAACTTTCGTCTGCTTGGCGGATTCTCTGGGCAACCGAGCTGGGACAGCCGCCTCGGCAGCAGCAGGGCTGTCACCGGGATTGGAGTAGAGGAGGCTGCTGTTGGAGGTCTCATTGCTTCCGCACCGAGGAGCAAGCCCACCAAAGACTAAATTGCTTTTGTTACTACAGTAGGTCGCCACGGGATGCTGTGACTCAGTCTCTTTGTTACTGTCAGAAGAACATGGGCTGGCAGATGTTTCATTAGGATGCAAACCAGCAGGATGGCTTGGAGTAGTTAAATGGGACTTGGAGAACGCTTGCACCAGTCGGGGCTCCGACTTTGGGGCTGTAGAAGACTTTATACAAGGTGACTCGTGGGACGTGTGGGGGAATGCGGCGGTGGGACGAGTGGATGATGAGGAGGATGTGGAGGGTTCCTCAATTGATGAGGACACATCCCCGTCGTCCTCGTCCTCGTCGTCTTCTTCCTCCTCCAGAATTACTGCACCACTCCCACTTGTCACCGTTGGATCACATGATGAATAAGGCACTGACGTTGATGAAGAAGGTTGCTGCTGTTGCTCCTCTCCATCCGCGCTATCACTATCTTTGGCAAAGGCAGACATTGCAACGGGGTTATGCGTGAAAAATGTTATCTTCTCCCTGATTTAAATTCACAACACGTTTCGGTTAATTGGATAAGACTCGAATTGATTGATGACAGTGAACCTACAGTGTACATGGCCGAACTTACTTGAAGCTAATCATGTCAGGCTGCCCGCGAGGGGTCTTGCTCTTCCTCAACTTGTAAATTTCCCGAGACGTCTTCTTGAGGAGTTTCAACATTTTCTGGGCCTCCTTCCCTTTCGGACCATGGGGGTCAATGGCGGTTGGGAGGTTGAACAGTTGCTGGATCCTTTCATCCTCCAGCAGGGTTGTCATTGTTTTGGAGTCCCCAGCCGCCTTGGCAGCCTCCAAGTGCTCCTTCAGCGCTTTCAAGCACTTGATTTCCTGTTGTAAACACTGAAGGCGGCATTGCTGAGCCTAGAAATATTTAAATTTTTTTTTTTAAATACCTTTAAATGCGACGCTAAAAGCTAAAATCACACACGAAAGACCTTCCTACTGGAGAATGTTTTATTGCAAAAAAAAATAAAAAATTACCTGTCTGTCCAACTCCAAATCAATAGATGTCCTCACAGGAACCACAGCCGGTTTGGATTTCGGCCTAATTGGAGCCAAGTTGGAGCCTACAGGTGGGCCCAACTTTTTCAACCGCAGCGACTTCCTTTCCATGGAACCCCTCTGAAAAGCGGTACTTCCTGTTGAAGACACAGATCCCCCCAAACTCCGGTGAGATAAACTTGAATACGGGGGTTTCCTATACAACGGCATTGAGCTATCGCTGTCACTTCGGTTCAGCTGGAAATCGACAGAAAAAGAAATGTGGATAACAAACCCCATTCGACAAGCCACTAGTTTAGCGTGTACACCCAAGCTAAACTCTGTGCTGGATTACATATCTTCTTGCTACTTTTAGTGCACCACAACCAAGAAAGAAGAAAATAAGTGCTTACTCGGCAAATGTACTCTTGCTTGTTGGCAACTGCACTCGGAGAAAAAGTCTGCGATCTTTTAATAACAATGCCCTTGGACATCATTTGCTCGGGCTCTTTGCTCGGCTTAGTTTTGACAAAGACACACTCGGTATTTGTTGACTGGTCCCGAGTCTGCATTATTTCAATTTCTTCAGCCTCATCCAGCCCTCCACTACTGCCCGCCTCGATAATCTCAGTCGTGCCATCACTGCGAACAACAATCCTCTGGGAAATCTCTTCATTTTCCTCGTCAACATTTTCATTTTCCTCCTCCTCGTCATCGTTCCAGTTGTCACATCTCCACTCTGCAGCACCCTCGTTCCACTTCTCCAGGTCGCTTTGGAATGCTTCCACGTCTACATAAAAGGGGAGCAGAGAAAAACAACCATCTTATTACTACTCTACCTTCCTTCCTCCTTGCCATCCTTTTGACCATGGGGTTCATTGTGGTCTAGGGAATTTCTCGCTGCTTTTCTTTTTCCCTCTTACCATGATGCCGTGTCAGAGTGGATGTCTGGGAGGAAATAATGGTTGACTCATCACTAGACTCCTCCTTGACCCCGGTGTTGTGCCTGCCACTGGATCCCGCCAGTAGTGAGGATGATGACTCACTGTCTTGCGGGGTGTGATTGATTGAAATGGACGACTCGGTCACTTCAGTCTCCAACCCACTGCCCACCTTGACTTTCGGATCCACTTGGAGGAAATGAAAGTTTAGGATGTTATACCATTTTGACAAGGATGCCTCTGCATTGAACTCCGCCAAGCTCACTTGCGAACAACCCTGCAAAAGCGCAATAAAACGGAATGAGCCACTATTTCTTTCATTTTTATGTCATCCGAAAATTGAGCAAAAAAGCTCTTATGGATGACATTTATTTCCGTATATAGGTAGTCTCCTTACAACACACTGCTCTTGTCCGGAGGGTGAAATGGCAAACAGATTGATCTGCAAGGTTTTCCCATAAAGTCTTGCTAATTGAACGCTGATAGAGAAATCCTCGCCGATTGTCAACTTATCGCAGAAATCTACAGGTTTAGTGCAATACTGAGATGGTAGTCCGGGATTACATGGAAGGAGGGCGGCCTTTATTACTCTGCGGAATTTCATTTTGTCACAAAAAAATGGCAATTGAATTTTAAACGATTTCATAGGAATCATGCATAGGTACAATATAGTTAGGTAAATAGGTGGACTATATGCGCTAGACACGCAGACCAGACCACTTTCAAAAAAAAAAGTACTTACAGCTTATGGTTAACTGGCACAAAGAGGACATTGAGATTTCTTGCTCTCTCAATCCCAACATGGAGAATACAATCACATACAGCATATCTAGGAGAAAAGAAAGGAGGAAACGAAACCAATTCAAATTCCGGCCGAGTACGTCATCATAGTAGTAGTTCAGAAAGAACAGGGAACGACAGAACATATTGAGTGGCATGGAGAAGGAATAATAATGTAGGTCACCGTTTGGGTTAAAAACTCTCTCTCACCTTAACTTAACTTGAACTTGAGCTGCTTCAGCATTCATCTCACTAACTTCTTGACTTTCACAACTATGATGATTGTTGGACGCCTCAAAAACTCCCGAGTCACCTGCCACGGACTCATCACTAACAGCGGCAGACACAGATCTGGTGCTTGTACCCGAAGAGTTCTGAGTTTGGCAATGGGCCGGAGCTTGGCTAGACTGACAACCAGCTCCCTCCTCGACAGCTACGTACTCGGATATCGGGGACAATGGCGGCAAGACAAAGTATGATCCGGATTTTTCACTCTGTACGTGTCACAAAATGAGCTTCATCACATACCTTTTCCTTCTACGCACGAGAAATCTTTTTAAGTTTGGTAAATGGACTCGCTCTTTCTACTAACCTCTGTATTCTCCTCGGTAATCGAGAGATCTCCAAGTGAGTCCTCCAGGCTGAGTTTATCAGCGGCAGCCAACCTTCTTTGTTTATCTAAGAATGACTGTTCGTAGGAAGGTGGAGGTCCCAAGTCGTAGGGAGACACTGGGGGTGACACAGAGGACAACGAGCTTCTCGGAGAGAGCGACGGAAATGACTGTTGTGACGTCACCGTTTGAAGAAGTTGGGATCTGTTTTGTATTAATGAAGCTACCGGGGATGATTCAGACTGTACAACGTAACACAAACCAAAAAAATATAAAATTCTTTAAAATCAATTCCAATTCCCCCGTTTTTTTGCTACCCGTCTTTACTCATCCTGGCAGCAGGATAGCGCATCCACATTTTTATGAAAATATCAAATTTCCAGGATACCGACTTTTTTTCCAAAGTTTTTTCAAACAATAATAATGGCAAAGTAAACCCCTTTTTTTATAAACTTTATATATAAACTTGTGATAATGTTATCCAACCTGTAAAAGTTGCTCTACACGCTTCTGTAACTCGAGCATGTTGATTCCCTCAGTGTGAGCTAATGGAGCACCATAAATATCTGTAAAGCTTAAACTCGATAAAGAACCCTGAAAAGTAATCGAAAAAAAAACACAAGGCCTTAGCAAAATTGAAAACGGATGGGGGAGCGGAAATGAATTTGAGCAGAGAATGAAACAAACATGGAGCAAGTGATGTGATGTTATCTTGAACAAAAAGTAAAAGACATTCGTGGATTGTGCATATATACATAAATATGCAAAGGGGGAAAGGGGAAAAAAACGGAAAGGTGAGCTCAAAACATTTTTTTTATTTCGGGGGGATGTATTTTAGAGATGGATCCCAGCGTTTTCCTTTAAAAGTTGGGATATTATTACACCGTTAGGCGTTAGGAAAGGGATTAATAATGTATGTGCTTTGGGGAAAGATAAGGATTTTTTTTTCCTGCTCGAGAGGTGTATCGTTCGTCGCTCGGTAGCTAGAAAAAGTTAAGAAGAAGAAGACGAAGAAGATAGTATTTACCTTGCTGGATGCTTGGCTGGAGCTGAGGGAAGCAAGTGAGGAACTCGATGAAATACTTAATGTACTGGCAGATAAAGATTTCAGTCGACTTTCCAGCGAAGCCATGTTATTGAGTGCATCTTGCAGGTTTTGGAGAAGGTTCTGTTTCTCCTCATGGAGTCTGACGCGGTCCGTGATATTTTTCTTTGCCATTTCGGCTTCCTTGCTAAGGTCATTTTCCAGCCTTTGGATATCCTGGTGAATCCCTGCTATCTCGTGCAACGGTCTATTCTTAGGACAAATGCTTCTCAGTCTCAGGTCTCGAAGAAGTTGCTCCTTCTCTTGAAAGAGGAGCAGGCGGTCCTTGTCTGACTCTACTTTCCCCGGCTCAATACTCTCTTCCAACTCAGATAATCGTTTCTGAATATGTTGCACATCCTTTCGCCTCGCGTCGTACTCCTCCCGGAGCTTTGCCATTTCCTCTAATCTTGCATTCAACGGCACCAGCTGGAACGGGAAAACGAGAAGAAACAAAAAAAAACGAAATATATTTCAGTATTTAATCTCAACTCGTTTCCGTCCTAAAGCAACAACATCTACCACACAACTACTCCAGTCTGTCTACCTCTCTCTCCCTCTCCCAAACCACTTGTATTACATTTTTTTGGTCATCTTTTGGCCCCAATAATACTTTCTCGAGAGAATAAAAAACGCATATAAAAAATAGTAGCTAGCTAGCCCACGCTCAATCTATCATAAACATTGGGACGATGGAGGAGGAAATAAGAAAACAAAATTACATTTTTTATCCCCTCCCTCATCCCTCTTTTTTCTACGACAACTTAAACAATTTTTTATTTGTCAATTCAGCTTATTTCCATTGAATCCCAGGGAAGAAAAAAAATCGGCAAGGAAAATCCATGTAAAATCATTTGAGAGCAATCGAACAAATACAAATTGTATGGTAATACACAAATCCTTGGAAAAGAAGAGGGGAAACGAACCAAGACTCTCTCCCAACTCGCGTCTCTCTCTCTCTCTCTCTCTCTCGCTCTTTCTCTCTTGCCCAGAGAAATACATAAAGTTCAAATCTCCGTGAGTCCCACATTGTGTGTCCCCAAAGACAAAAGAAGATGTATAGAAAGTAAACGTTTTTTTTGTCTTGGCAAAACTTACATCCCCTGACAAGTCAGTTTGCGATGCGGTGCTCAACTTCTCCGTGGAATTTTCCAGTGAAGACATGTCTGGAAACTTGGTCATACTCTGGAGCCGTGTTAAATCTTCTTTGTGTCTGGCCAAACACTGCATTAGTTCCATCCGTTCCTTTTCCCCCGAGATAAGGGATCTTTGTATACTTCTAAGCTCGTTCATAATAGCTTGAGCTTCATCCATCGTGTAACAACTCCCAGTGGACATTTTCTGTTCCACCTGAGCCAACGTGTTTAGCCCTTGCTGCTTGATGGAGACCTCTTGCCTTATTTGCATTAGCTCTTGACGTAAACTCATCACCCGCAACTTGGCCATTTGCACGTCCTGCTTGAGCAATTCAGGATCATACCTTCCGGAACCGACGCTAGTCACTGTGGAAAACAGGCATAAAAATAAAATTGAGGTTCATTTTCCATGACAAAACTTGAACAACTTTTTTTTATTTATATTAGCAATTTGCCCTTCCGTTGTTCGTGTCTCATAACCCTGGCTTCAATTATTAAATCCATCAACGGAATTCATTTTGCAAAAAGTTATGGGAGCCATAGCAAGAAGGGCTGCTATATGGGCCTATTAACTGCATGAGCTTGCTCTCCGTACCGTGTCCCGCCGTGTCATACACGGAAGGAATACTAAAAAATTATTATGTTTTTAATTCCGTCAACCACAAGCCGCTCATAGCCTAGCCAGGGCATCCATAATGGTATATCCGCAAGGATCACCGAAAAGTCTGCCTTGAATTTCGACGTAAAAAAATCGGATCCCCATCTCCGATATTTTATATATATATACCATATATTATACGTTTAATAATAATAATAATAAAATAATAAGGCAACTTACACGACGAGGTTGACGAAGTGGGTTGCATCCCAGAGAGTGCTGCATTGAGATGCTGGTACTCATCCTCAGCCAGGCCTAATCTTCGTGCCTTCACGTCCAGCGTCTCCCGCTTTGCCTGCACATGCCAAACAGATTTTCATCCACGTTATTAATAATCCATGCAGATGCCCAAGTCATTCAATTACACCGATTAGATCCACCATCGCCTATATATCCTCCACCATGGCTACTCTGTCTATACATAGCTTTTTAGCTGCTGCTGCTACTCTACAACTGCATTTTCCCTTTTTCACGACTCACTGAACTACTTTCCTCGCAAAATTCAATTCGACCCTTTTTCCCATCCTCACATATTTTCATAGTAGTAGCCAGTGTGTAGTCGCGTCTTGAAAAGTGGATTATGTCAGGAAAAAAAACTTTTTTGAAGCTGAAGACTGAATAACTATATTCCTCCCAGAAACTTTATACATTTCTTCAAGTATATTTTTTCTGTCTATTTTCTCACAAAGCATAAATTATACATGTGCTGCACAAACTCTGCTAACTCCAAACTCCATGCAGCTCTCTCAGTTTTTTTAGACAAATACCTACGGATGCTCTTCACACTCCAACTTGCACTTTCTTTCAAAAAAAAATAAAAATAAAAATAAATATTGAGCACTAATGTGCCAAGCCCGCTTTTAGTACGGCTCCATATACATTTCGAACACAGAGTAAAAAAAAGTTGATTCCGGACAAAAAGAGTTGATACTTTAATAAAAATATTTCTACATTAAACAAAATGACTTTTGACAGGTACGTCGCAAGTCTTAAAGTGCATTGTCGTCATCATTGCAATCTGCAAATCCCACGCTCGGAGTTCCCACACACCTTGTGTTCCCCCACCCCCTCCTCAAACAGTATTAATCCTAATAACTATACTATTGAAACGGAGAAAAGAGTTCAAAGAGAAAGGTCATAAATAAATACCTGTAATCCTTCGGATGCTGTTGCAAGGTAATCTCTTAGCATAGCCTCCTGGAAAGCACGCCAACTCAAATGGGGATCCTCCAGTTGAGTTCGTTCTATACGAAATTAGGGAAAACATTACATATTATTATCACACATGAGCTTTTGCAAGTTCGACACCCGCGACGCCAACTACTCCAACAACTTTTCCTTTTTCCCCGCTAACAATTTTGTTTTTATATCAATTACGAGCTCTTGTGGTGGTTCTCGTGGTACAGAAGAAACAGACGGAAGGAATAAGACTCTTTTCTTGTATCAGCGCATAGCGTGCCGGGTGCTGTACCCACGTACGTACACTGGAGCCTAGTGGGGACTTGTGTACATGTGTGGTGGGGAAAGCATTCAAACATCAATTCAAAGCCGCTGGCTATTTACTTTCATGTCTTGAGCACTCCTCGAAAGAAAAAAAATCCTTTGGAGGGGCAGGCAGATGATTACTCAGAGTGGCAAAGTTAATCTGAGGAATGGAAGTAAAATGGGAATGGACATTTATACGAGTGTAAAATTCCCTTAAAACCATCTCAATAAAAGTAAATGATCAGACGGGTCTCTATAATAAAGGACCACTGGTTGGGTAAACAAAATGTCCAGTGTAACAACAACAACAAAGTTTTTTTCCCCTTGCAAACATCAACAAAGGGGGAGAGAACACTAACACTACATGTTTCCATTATGCATGGAATATACACATCCTCCTCCGCACGTTTTGTCCAACAGAGTGAGTGAGNAATGTCCAGTGTAACAACAACAACAAAGTTTTTTTCCCCTTGCAAACATCAACAAAGGGGGAGAGAACACTAACACTACATGTTTCCATTATGCATGGAACATACACCTCCTCCTCCGCACGTTTGGTCCAACAGAGTGAGTGAGTGAACTTAACTGGCCAATTCTAAATACAGCATTTATTTGTTCTCCCCCTCCCAATAGTTCGCCAGCAGAAATAGAGAAAAAAAATTCACGGATCATGGTTTTCACAATAAAAGCTTCCCCCTCCGACACCGGCGACTCCTCCACAGGGAATATATATATAAGAGTGGAAGACGAATCCTGCCTGCACCACATAAACTAAAGTGGAAAAATCAAGGGGAGCCGAGGATTAGCCCTTAAAAAGGGGAATTATGAGCTCTTGAACATTGAACACGCAGTAAAAATCTGAATAAAAGCGTAACACTGGCCAATAATTTTCATGGTTCATGGGTTAGTAGCCAGTCAGCCAGCCGATGTTTGTTTTATTACAGGATTTGAGAATTTATATACGTATACGTATATATATGTCGTATGTACTTGGTCACTTTGTATAGCAATTTAAATGCCACTGGTTAAACAGGAGACAGATAAGAGCTAATCCTTGTGTGCAGGCAACCCCTCCATCCTGGTCATTTGACACGTGTGACCGTGACCAAATATATATTAGAATTTTCATTTAATTTCCTACTTTATTCCTCTCCGCTAAACCATCCATGTGTGCAAAAACTACCTTGGACCTCCTGATAACTATTTTTGGCCACATGGCACACAATACGCATATATATATATATATTTTTTTTTTTGCATCATTTTACATCATTATCATTTTTCTCTCTCTCTCGTTCCTCTTCTCCCATTTGCATTCCATTTTGGATTGGCAAAAAAATTGGAAGAGAGAGAAGAGAAAAAAAAAAAATTGGTACGGACTTGGGTTTGTGGGGTGGTGAGATGATGATGCTTTAATACTAGAAAATAGGACGGGATCACGAGATAGTCGTCGTAGTACTTATCCCGCCACACGTTTTGTTTCTCCTTAGACTTTTTTTTGCCAGTCCAACTGCTTCTGGCAACGGTGAAGGTAAAACGCCACGCTGTCTAAGATTCCATGTCATGAAACGAAATGCCATGCGATACCATTCCAATTCCATCCTCTCGTTTTTAAGAAAACGTTCAACAAGAGAGGAAGGAGATGAAGAAAAAAAAACAGCAGCTTTCTTTAGTTTTTTTTTTTCTTCTTCTTTTCGTGTTGTGCACTTCAGTGTAAAAAAACCTATATTCCAACATGCACTCGCGCATTTTTGCCGATATTTCTCTCTCTGTAGTTCGGCAAAGTGCCATGTCATGTCATACATTTTGCGAATTTCAACACAACGGCGAAAACCACAATCATTTCCCGTTTCGACGAGCCCGACGCTATCATTCAATAGTGAGCCCAAGGTACGCGTACGTAGGTATAATATCATCCGAAAATCAACGAGACTGTATATTATATTTACATTTTCGCAGTTACATACATATTTATCATGCGAATGCTGCGGTGGGTTAAAGTCAAGTCTCAAGGAAAAATGCTAAATTGGATGATGGGCGAGAATAAAAGGATGAGAGAGATAAGGTTGCTCGCTCAAATAAATAGCAATATTTTTCATTTTTATTGCAATTTTAACCGTTTCTCCACCACCCTATCCCAACTCAAATAAATCCCAGTTTTTATTTCATCCCTAATGACGATATTATCATCCTTGTGTTTCTCAAGTGACCAAGTATGAAATTAGCCGTGTTATTGTTTATTTGTTATTATTATTTTACAGCATAATCTCCCCATCTCCAAAAAACTAAACATCCCAAATGACGACGAACGAAGCCAATGAACCACAGAGCATTGCATTCCCTTGTTCATGCATCATCCCAATACTACTCAATTATTATTATTATCTATTATTGGTTTTGTTAAGATAAGTAAACACGTTATCGGGTTATCTCCAGCACGCAATGACATGGCGAGTTCAAGTGGTACTACTACTTCACGCAAAACTACCTTTACTCCTACCAATACCACTTTTTACTCAAAAACTCCCAACGTTTTTCACATTTTCTTCATGTGTACAAAATGAGCAGCATTAGCAAAAATAAAAAAAAGCAACAACTGACTGAACTTACGATTGATATGATCGATGTAGTACACACCAATCAACGGGTCGTAGGCTTCCTCCCATCCTACCGGTAACTCGTTTCCAACACAATCCGCAAAGGTAGCTGGCTTAGTCAACCTGCGGAAGGAAGATAAAAAAAATGAGAGAGTCATTAACATCCCTAAAATATTTTTCTGGGTACATCATCATCATCATATCATCCTCCTCCTAAAACACACACATACCAACCACCACCACCACCAAAGTACACAGTCACACATTTCCTGGTTGGACCCGGTGGTGAGTCAGCAGCGCCACAAAAACTCATCATCTCATGAAAGATCATACGATGGAGTTTTGAAGCCCAGGCGACTGTGTGAAATGTCTCATTCCATCCATTTTTTTGATACCTGTTAAACCACCACCCCTCTTCCAACTTGAAAAGTAGTATTGCTCACAAGTGTGTGTGCTGTGATTAATAGTGGGACTTGGTTTCTTTCTCGTTTTTCATACGTTACGACGACGACGACGACGACTCGTTTTGGGTGACATTTTATGAGGATGAGAGTGCAACCATGTTTTTTTTTGCAAAAAAACTGGACCCATCTCGAACAAACTGTATGATATTTTTTATGGGACAATATGTGATGAGAATCAGCCTCATCTTCATTATACCCATCAATTTTCTCCCTTGTCGTATGTGATTACTCATCAGTTTGGAATTACGCTGATATGGCACGTACGTACGACGACGACGACGACGACGACCCTGTGTGTGTGTAGCGTAGCCCCTGATTCCATATTCATTTTTTGGACAACGCATTATGTCATGAACTGCGATGATGATGACTGCCATTCGGACATATATCCATTTTCACACAAAGAGAACAAGCTATACGTATATATATTATGCCCTCTTTGTGTCCTCTCCTCCCTAGGCTGTCCCACAGCCAGACAAAAACATTTATTATTATTATTACTTGTCCAAATCGGCCGATGAGAATCTTACGCGCAGAGGGTCGGTCGTATCGTATCTCTATATATATTTTATAGCAAAGCACGTGTGACATGCTTGCCCTTTCTTTCCTTATATATATCTATCCTTTAAATCTTCTAGATTGATTTTAAAGTTCACGGTTGGCCGAAGCAGCAGTTTTTACGGCAATAAAAATATCTTTTCAACGCGAGAAGGCACCATGAAATTATATATATATATATATGTACGTTTTGGTATATTGTGATTTGGTTCTTCCAACTCGAAAACGGACACTTAGCAGCAGCGACAAAGAAATTTTAGACTTTCTCAAAGGTCTCACTTTATTTTTAGCCTCACAACATAACACCACAATTTTTTTTTGTCTTCTTCCTCTTTATGTTTTTTCACATCCAAACAACAGCAAACATCTTGCAGCTTCACCGAGAGGAGGGCAGCTGGGAATATGAAGATGCACCACCAAAGACAAGACAAAAAAATCCATATATTATATTGCTTATCGCCACGCAAGGGGAAAAGGAGAGGGATAATAATATTAACATAAAGCATATCTTCATCTCATTAAACTCAATCTTTTAAAGTCGCAAACTGACTGTCTAGCCGTCGTGGCAAGTGACCCGTCACAAAAAGAAAAATGAGTAATAAAAAAACCTGAGAAGGAACATATTTACATAAATAGCATGACCCAACGTAATTTTATGCCTTTCAAATTGGTCATCATGAGCGAAAAAGAAATCTGGCGAGATGTGAAGAGAGAGAGAGAGAGAGAGAGAGGGGATCTATAAAAAATAAATTCTAATTTCAGTTCTCCAAAAAGGTTAAAGCTGTATCTTCCTCCTCGTGCATCTCTCTCTCTCGCTTTTTTCGCACATTTTCCCAGACGACTGGTATATGATACGATGGTGTGGTGGTGGTATACTGACTACAACCAAGGTGAAAAGGAGTCGAGAAAAACTTGCACAAAAATAATAATAATAATAATAATATTTTTTTACTGTCTATCCTTCGTCTTTGGGTGGTTAAAAAAAGAGGAAATAAATGGGGTTTATTAAAGGCGAACAATTTTTTAATGCTCACACGATATAACAATAATGTTTAATGGGTGTACTACTGTTCATGTTTGCTTTTTAACAGCCTTCGGCACTCTGAAACACGTAATTGCCAGCATCAAAAAGGCAGTAAAGTATGACCTTGCCTTGCTGAGGAGAGAGAGAAAAAAAACGGGATGGAACAAAGGAGAGAGAGATTATTTTTTTCCCTGGCGCTTGGGAGACACGCTTCACTCCACAAATTCCCGTTTTTATTATTAAACAGGAGAGAAGAGCTAGTTTTTCATAACACTTTTGAAGTTTTTTTCTTTTTGGGGAGGGGGGATGGGAAGGGGTGACATCACGGTAGGAGGGAGAGATTTTTGACGATGTTTTTCTGGGAACAATTTGACGCGGGGGGGGGATAACGGGAAGGTTGGAAAGTTGGAATGACGTGTGTGTGTGTGTGTGTTGAAAAAAATCAATGGCATCTGATGATGAGCCCTTCCTTACATTGTCTTTGATAAATTACGCTTTGAAAATTAGAATTATTGAGTTGAAAGAAAACGGAAATTTGTAACATCATTCAACATCAAGGTGAAAGAATTATATAATGTTTCCTTTTCCATCCATAGATTTCGATATTTAGGATTATTTAGGATTAAATTCTTCACCTTTAAATAAAAGCCCAATTAGGGAAAAGTAGAGACTCGTTCCAATCAACATCATCAAATCAACATCAACCTTTTATCATTTAATTGTGAACTCAAGAGGAGCAGGAAGTAAAAGGAAGGAAAGTAATTGCAAGTGGTGCCCTGATTAGCAAACTCACAGTGAGGAACTCTTTTAACATTTTTTTTCTTTTTTCTTCATTTTTTCTTTATTCCTTGTCATATTTAATCCTTTTCATTTTTCTTAAAGAAAAAGGTAGACTCTCTAGGCCATTTTCTAGGTATATATTTAATATACGTTTTTATTATTATATTTCTTCGGTGCACCGGGATATACCCAGGCAGTAGTAGTCAGGTTCATTTGCTTCACACACAAATATTTTATCTCTCAATAAACTCTCCCCCTTTTCCTTTCTTTACCCGTTAGATGATCAAGAGGAGAGGAGGTAGAGGTATAGGTAGGGGTAGTTTGTTTTATAAAGACATATAACGTAACATTATGTAAGATTACAGTCCAATATAACAAAAAAAACTGGTACACCTATAATATTATTATGTGAATTTATACCTAGCTAGAGTTGCATCAGGAAAGGATACACGTATCATCATTCATCACGATACCAAAATCCGGTGCATTGCACTTGTTCACATGAGGAACTGGCGGTGGTGTGGTGCTACCCAGTTATAGCCACCAGCGTCTTCATCTCAGGCTATCACTACGACTCAGACTCAACTTCAACCCATCTTTTTTACGATGTATATCAAAAACAGAAACCATCATCATCATCATCATCATCAACCTTTCCTCCTTCCCAGCCAACCTGCATTCCGCCTGAGCAATCCTCATAATATTCTTCTTATGCACGAAGAGCAAGCTGTTGCTGCTTACTACAATTCAGTTAAAAAGTGTAACCTTGCACTGGGTCCACCGTTTGGGTGTTTGGTTCCGAGTTCTTGAATAAGACTCACGGAAATCCGGAGTTCTTTCTGGAGTGTGGATCATAATAATATCCTCCGAAAATGACGGAAGGTGACACATATGCTCATCAGGCTCATGTTTCCTTATTCCCATTTCATGTCGTTTTTTCCGAATTATTTTGAAACAAATAACATGGGAAGAAGGGTTGGTAATGAGGAGAGAGGATCAGAGGAAAACCACTTCCATGTAAACCCAAATTTGAAAACATTTTTTGTCTGGAACAAGATAAGCTGAAATTTGTCGACTTTAACATGATTTAGAGAGAGAGAGAGAGAGAGAGAGAGAGAACAGGAAGGGAGCCTCCTTCTGCTTTTTAAAACGCTCCGTTTCATCCCCACAGAAAAAGAAAAAAAACTGTAGGATATAAAATTGGTGCAGTGCTCATCTCATCGCATTCCTGTGACAGTGGCGTAAATTGAGCTGTCTGAGAGTTAAGCCCATAACCATCATCATCATCATCATCATCCCCACCACCCGTGTTACACAACATCTAAGTTTGGAGTCGAGCAGAGAAGAGTACACGATAAGCAGAGAAACTAAGGTCATCATTAAGGAGATAAAATGAGACATTTTTTCCTTTCGTTTCTTTGTCGCTTTTGAGTTGAAGTCTCGTCGTTAAAACGTCTTGAAGCCTCATTTTAAGTATGAATAACTAGGTACGTGGCACACGGATCATCATCATGGAGAACACATTCATCTTGAAAAGTATGCGAGTGACATAAGCGTGCCACTACTAAAAATTCCCTTTCAGTTGATAGCTCCATATTAACGATTAGCTCGACGAGGAGTGTTATGACATTTCTAATGCGCAGTCTCTCTCATATAATGCACCACTAAAAATATTTCCCTGCTAATAAACCGATGTAACTGGAGATTAGATAATATAATTGACACAGCTACATAATATACCGTCTAATGTTAAGTATGACCCATCGTGTAGTGCGTAGCACGAGCCGAGAGAGGTGGAAAGCGACAAGACTGAATCCTGCCTTCCACTGCTGCTGCGTATTTTTTATTATTATTATTTTTTTATTATCGTATTTTGTATTTTTTTATGCACCTCTGGTGGATACCCAGTTCCATTTTTAACACACGTTTCGGCTTTTTTTTTCACACATATCTCTGGAATTTTGACGCAGCTTTTGTTGTCACCTCATATGCGCGCTGCGTTTTGCGCACCCTCATAACATAAAGAATGCAACGTCGGCGGAATCGTGTGGAATGGCAATTATTATACTTGACTAAATGTTTAATTTCTTTCTTTCTTTTTTTTCTTACCTATCCCGTGGATCAATCCACGTCGTTTGTTTGCTGTTGTGATCGATGAAATAAAACTTTCCGTCATAGTCCTGGGCCATATCCCAGCCAGCGGGAAGTGGAATCTCTCCATTGACCCGTCTTTTTGGCATGGTCTCGTCCGTTTCAGAGACAACAATAATATTTCCTTCCGCCCAATTCTCGGTTTAGCAGTAACACCATCAAACTACTTGCACCAAATACATCCGGCATTGAACAACAATATTTATTTCACTGGGAACACCTTCTCACACCGGTGGCAACCCAGTCGCCAACATTACTTTTTTCTCTATTTTTTTGTCACCACCACCACGCCAATATCAATAATATTATGTAAAAAGTGGGTAGAGGTAAAAAAACAAAATTCACGACGCGACGGTGTGTGAATACTACTAGATGGGAAGGGAATACAGATCACTAGAGATAGACTCTTTTAGCCAACAAGTAGAATATATAAAAAAAAACTGGACAAAATGAATTACAGTGAGAGATAGTGTCACAGGGAACCGGACGGACACTAGTGTGCCCTTTCTTTCTCTCTCTCTCTCCCTTCTTCACACCTTCCACGACGACAGCAATCCAACCATTTTCAGAGTACACACATTTGGTGTGTTGCTAGCTAAAATGGATTAAAGTGTTTCTTCGTTTCCTTCCACTAGATTTCCTTAAGTTGATGTTTCCTTTATAAATTTGTTGCTGAACAAGCGATCACGATAAAAAAAAGACTTAACTTGGTGTCCTTTCATGTACACTTTTATTTCTCCCTTTTTTCACTTCCTCTCTCTCTCTCTCTCCAGTTGTGCACTTTTGTATAAGGGTTGTTATATATAATATATATGTATGTATATGTAGAACTTAACACTGGGGAATACTACTTTACTTGTCATATGATTATATATTATATACTCTTTGGTAGAAATTCCTTTTTTATCAAGAGATTCGCCTCTTCTCCTTGTTAACCCCTGAAATACTTTTCCCCTACTTCTTTTCAACTTGGAAAGTGGGAACCACAAATGAAAAGAATTTGGATTTTTCTTCTTCTTCTTCTTCCTCTTTCTGCCTCCTTTCCCTCCTCATTCGACCTTCTTCTCCTTTCCGAATTTTTTTATCCTTTGGAGTTGTCTCCTCCGTAAAGTCGCCATTCTTTGTGGTCCACACGGTGGGGCAAGGAAACCAGCGGTATTTGTGGTGGGTGAGTGGTGCAGTTAGAGTCTGGTTGTGTCGAGCTACCTCGCTGCATCACAATGACAGCAAAAATGGTAATAATAATAGATGTAATGATGATGATAATGATTATGACGGTGTTGGTAGAGCAGACGACGACTACGACTATATAACGTATTCCTAGGTAGGATCCTCTTCGCTCCGCCACCACCGCTTAAAGCTGTTCCACACTCGTGGTCACAAAGAGAGCTAGCGAAGCTATATATCTATATTTTTTTTGTTTGAGCTGATAAAAAAGTTTGACACTTATAGGCACTAAGGACTACCGTAAATTCCATTCCCCTTCACCAACATCTTTCCCCTCGGCATTGTCCTCCTCATCCTCTGTCTCCTCATCAGAGCGAGAAAAAGCAGAGAGAGAGAAATACTCTTTTTTCGTGTATGTAATTGAACGGGAGCGAGGAAGGCTCCTCTCTTCTCGCACACCAATAATAAGTATTAGCAGAGCAGGTTCCACCACCACCACTCCTAATGGAATTCAAGGGGTATAAGGGTGTGATCCGAAGTCACCGGAACGAAGAAAACGGGGTATATATATACACTAGAGTATAATGTTTTTAGTTAGACCGTCTTCTTCTGCGTTGTTATAAAGATATCATCGCCTCCGGTTTTAATACTGATAAAAAAATAATCCTTTTAGTTGTGGGCACCCTCCTCTCAAATCAATTATATCCTTTTGCGGTAGTAAATAACACCTGGGAGGAAACCTCGAGCGCACTCAACATTTATCCTCGAAAAAAGAGGGTCATTGGCCAGTTGATGGAATCACCATAGAATCCCATATTATTATTATTATTCTCTTTTCTCCACACTGTTTACGTGTACTCATATGGATTGCTCTTCATTTCCCTCAGATAATAGTCGTCGTCCGTCCACTGATAACGTGCATTCACTTCACATTCCAAAGGAGTAATAGGGTTCCATATCCATGCCAGAGGATCACTCGCGGAACACAATCATATCATGAGACTGGTGATGATGCTACTGCTGCGGCTGCAGTAGTAGAGCAATTAAGATGACACGACGGCCTGCGCTGTCCCAGGGGACTCAATATTGAGAATTCCAAAAAAAACAACCAATCACAACCCCTACTAACAACAAAAACGGACCCTAAAATGAGTTTCTCTGGGTCTAGCCTCGCACCACCACCACCGAAAAATATGTGCAATTTTCATAAAACTACTGCATACTTTTCCTGAGAACAAAAACTTTTTCTCTGAGAGAGTCTGCTCCTCTGCCAGTCGAGTCCTGGCTTCTGCTGTCTGCCGTGTACTTACGTACCACACAGAAAGAAACGAGTCGTCGTCGTCGTGTGGTAGAGTCAAAAATTGCTCTGTGTTTAAACCAGGAACACTTTTTAAGAAACCAGTCACATTAGAATTTTACTGGTAAACTGCATATCAACCCTGCTGTTGTCCGTCCGCACAACCAACACACACTCTCTCTCTCTGTAAAAGTAAAATAGTAGTCACCGTCGTCGTCGTTCGTAGTAGTAGTAGTCGTAGTAGTAAAGATATTTTGTAGTAAAAAAAAATCTCTACTTTTTTTTTGCCAGAGTTGTGTGTGCTCCTAGTTGTGCATCCCTAGTCGATGATGATGATCATATGAAGTGGTGGTATAGCCCAGTCCGTTCTTTTTCTCAGCAGCAGCAGCAAGCATCCATCAGTTATAACATATTTTTTTCAGCGAAAAGACGATCATCAAAAAATATGTGTGCAAATGCATTTAAAATAATAATAATTCTCATGTGTGCTGAACTGCTGAGAGTAAAGTAGTAAGTAGTATATATACGGAGGAGAGGAGGACGACGCGGAGAGATGTGTAAAAGGATGATCTTTTTTTTCAAAGATACACATATGCAATACGTAAGGCCGTATATACTGAGAGAAGGTATTTTGTTGTTAGTGGTTCGTGTGTGTAGAGATGAATCGTTTTTAATATGGGTAACAGAGTCGTTTCGTTGCTTCACTTTACTCCAATCTATCTCGTTTTCTTGGTATGCGTGCATGCATACTATAGAACCACTACTCGCTTCAAAACATGTACTGCGAGCGATGAGGAGTTGAAGGCGTAAAGTCGTAAGTAAAAATATGCATCTTCAAGAGAGTTAAAACCTGAGTTAGGAGTGGTATGCGGGGCTCTGAGTTGGGAGATAAAGTGGTGTGGTTTGGTGTGGGGCGACGATGGGATTCCAAACTGAAAGTATGCAACTCACACTTTTGCATAAATATACGTATGTATATATATACTCGAGTATATGCACACAAACACACACGCCGAGATTTTTGTAGAGTTCCTTTTTTTCAATTGCTTTTTTCTCGCTACCAGCAGCTCATATCATCGTTGTTGCACTGTGGAGGAGACACTGCTGACAGGGCGATGGGCTTCCAAGATTGTGTCATTGGGGATCATTGGGTCGTCGTCGGTTGTGAGGGAAACAAGTTCCAAAAAAATCACCTTCAACAGACGTAGTAGCATTCTGTCAACTTGGCGGTGGCTGGACTCGTCGTCGTCGGAAAGATGATGATGAGCTTTGCTTTTTGTGGCGTTTAGACTGTGTGTCCACCACCAGAGCTTCTCGTCGTCACAAAGACTCCAGGAGACCTTCAGACGCAGCGCACGCTTGCTTGCTAACAAGCTGCCGCATTCCACACGTTTCCCATTGCCGTCTTCCCTAATGCTCGCATGTAATAAATAAGCAAATAGTATATGTGGTTGTTTTTACTCTAGTTTGTCTTTGGAACTACATACAACACGCTTAGCCCATTTGTATATATATATATCAGAGTTTTACAAGGTTGACAGATAGCAGGACAAACCGGGGAAAACACACTCCCTCCAACTGTCATTTACAATTGAACACAATTTCCAGCAGCAGCGTAAGCTTGAGTCTGTTTTTTCATACGCTTGCATGTCACGGCGAGAAACAAAGGAAAAATTGCACTACTAAATCATGAGTCTCTCTCTAGCCTCCCACACTCTCTCAAATATTCAGTGTCCGGAGGATTGACAAAATGAGTGTTATAATAGCCCGAATCAAAAACACAAAACAAATGTTCACATCACACAATCTATGTAAAATAAAGTTTTTTTTTTAAAAAAAAAAGAAGAGAATAATCCGTAATATAATCCTTGCTTAGCGATCCAGTACCACTTTTGGGTCTCTTCTGTTCTCTACGACCAGCATCATTTTCTTCCTGATCGTCTAATGGAACTAATACGACTGCAACATTCGTGTCTTCAACTTCATCGTGTGTGTGTGTTGTTGTTGTTGGTGATGATGATGATGATGCAGAGTTGCTGCCACTCTATACTAGTTCCTCTTCTTCTTCTTCTTCAACAGAAAAGACATACGCATTCTTTAAGAATTTTTTTTTTGAAAGGAGTCACACAGATTTTTTTTTCTCCTCTTTTTCTTTCTTTCAGCAGCAGCAGCAGCAGTAACAACAGCGGTACTCGTACTATGCTTATATATTTCAAACTATTACACTCTAAAAAAAAATTTTTTTTCCTCTGCATACCATGCACATGTAGAATGCTGCATACCTTCTGCAAAGGAAGAACATACACGCAACACATGAGGATGATGAGGATGATGATGAGGATGTGAAACAAAACAGTAACTTAAGCTATTACAGTAAGGCAGCAGCATCATCAACATCGTAATACATTTTTATCATTTGGTTAGGCGTAAACGTCCTTATACAAAGTTAGGGAATTGCGTACGTACGTTTTCAATTTTATTATATACCTCTTCTGCACCCCAACAACAACAGCTCCTCAGCAGCATAGAGAATTATTCACATCAGAATGGTAGTTGTTGTTGGTAGTATAAAGGGGAACGCATGTGTTGGATTATCTCGATATACGGAAAACTAAAAGTTGTTAGTACCTATATAATACATATATATACCCTCCTGCCTGCCTGCCTGCCTAACTCCAATATTATGGTTATGGTGAAGCAGGCAGGCAGCAGGAGCAGTTATTACATATCCACAAAATTTATCTGTCCTTATGGTATCCTTATTATTGGTATAATATAACGTGAACAACACAACGTCAAACCTGTATTATGCGGACAGCTAGTAAGTAAGTAAGTAGAAGAGGTACAACATCATCATCAGCAATGTAACCAGTCTCTCTGAAATCAGTTGGTTTGAATGTTTTTTTTATCGTAGAGAGAGGAATAACATGGATGTCCACATCACATACTTTGTGATACCTTTCTTGCTTATAATGTGTGAAAATCGTGTAACGTGTGTGGATCCAAAGTATTTCCCTTGTCGACTTTTATTCTATTTTTTAACAAAAAAAAATCTCTGAGGTATATTAAAACAATGTTTTCGGTTGTGTCATACAAGGGAATGTGGAGTTGCCCATCACATCATGATGACGACGATGATGATGATGATGATGCATGCAACTCTCTAAGAAAATAGACAAAGTATCCTTTGAAGCAACTGGTGGTTCTGCAAAAAGTAGGTATATCCTTGTGGGGCATGAGTCGACGAGTGTGAAGGGAAATGTATTCTATAAGGAGATAGATATATATACGTCGTCGTATATACAACAAAATGGCTTGTGAAGCATGAACGTTTCGGGGCACGTAGGATCAAATATGACCTCCCGAATAAGGGATATGTGTCGTGTTTAATTTTTCAATCCGAAAACTAAAAGAGCGTTAAAGAGTAACGACGCCATATACACAGTCGAAATGCAGATAGGAGATAATATGCAAAGCGTTTGGGAAAACGAAGCTGAGTCTGCTGGTTCAGAAAAGTAGAAAACGGGAAAAGAGGCAGGGAGCGCATTGCACTACAGATTACGAATTTACTTACTTTAGGTTTTATCTCGGTTGACAGTAATGGAAGAAAATATGTCATACAAGTAGCGCTAATAATAAGAGTCTCGCTATATCCTTTGGATTATTTTTTTGTTTTGTTTTGTTCTCGCCATATTATTCCGACCATCTTGCATAATATTTATTCTTGTCATCTGTGAGCAGCAAACTCTCAATAACCATATATAATGTGTATATATTATTTTAGAATCAAGCATCGGGAAATAACTCCTTTATGCACAATTCCGGTACACAAACAACTATATTTTATTTACATGTATGGATCCGCACCGCATGCATATATTTGCCCGGCACACAAAGAAACTTCAGTTCTCTAGCGAATTTTTCTCAGAGAGGACGAATGTCTCATCCATCCACCACCAGCACGAATGAACCATGAGGGTTTTCACTTGAGGACGGGAGTAGTGCTAAAGTGCATTATGCATTTCATGAAAATTGTTCAAAAACTCGACAACAACTGCGGAATAAAGGCTAATATTCCAAGTGTGTATTGTTCCCACACAAAGTCATAGTTACAGTGAACCGTCTCCCATGAATATACATGTGGGAAAGGAGGAATACCGTATTTTAGAAGAAATATGGATGGGCACACACAAAGGGAAAAATTCGTTTGGCATCCAACCTCATGCAGCAGGAGCATCACATATTTTCAGAGTTTTTCTGCTCAGTTCACTGACAACCCCAAAACGGGAGAGATATGCACTTTTTTCACAGATATTCTCTATCATTTTCAGCCTGCCTTATCCGTAACGTGTTTATTTACACAATTTTTTAAATAACGTTTACGAAATGCATGCCGGAGATAACCCACATGTGCACTCTCAATAATATTACTCATACTCTGTTACACACACACACACACAGAGACATTGTGTGTTTTTCATATAATAGTATGTACTTATATTCTTTTATTTGTTAGTAAACCCGGCAAAAAATGGTATATAGGTATCTATCGTTGAGCTCACTCACACTCACATTCATTCTCTACCATTTTTTTTCTGCATTCCAACAAACCAGCAATCCACACATTTTACATTGTATTATTATTACAAGTCAACCTTGCTCTGCGAAGCTAAAGCTATAATGTTGGTAAAATGTCAGGAGGAGAGAGAGAGAGAGAGAGAGAGAGAGAGAGAGATGATCGGGTTGCACATTGCATGCACGTTCGACACACATATTCCTCCTCTTTTGTTTAAACACAATAATAAAAAGTATACATAGTTACAACAAAGTCGTCATCCTGTGTCAAACCTTTTAAAAAAATCTCTGTTGTACGCATTGCATTGTATGTAAGGCTAGATGATAGAGAGATGCATATTCGGAAATGATTTTTTTTCCTTCAGAGAGAGAGAGAGAGAGAGCCTCATTTTGACATTTTTATATTTTCAGTTTGATCCTCTTTTGACATACATCCCGAGACCGATCACTTCATCTTCCCATGGACTCCTCCTGCTCCACTGCTGACTGCTGCTACTTACTACTGCCACTACTACTATTTCGAAGAAAAAGTTCAAGTCAATAACATCATTGCCAGGACCAAAAACTCAACTTCTATTTTGACCATTTAAACACCCTGTATTTTTCCTAATATATGCATTATATATTTACGAGGTTACCCACAATAATGTACATATTAACTATACATATCCCCTTTGAAACTATATTACTATATTATATTATATGTACCTTTTGGATTTTTACTTGTTTTCTCATCTCACCAAATATTTTTATTTTGTTTAGGTATGCGCACACCACCAGCACCATATATTTGGTAAAAGTGTATATGTATATGTACCTCTGTGAAAAAAAAAGTTGAATTGGTTGGTATGTCACTATAAAATATAATCTGGATATGTGTATACATACATACATACATACATACATACATACATATATATATATATTACATATTACTATTATACGATTCCGTCTTTTATAGGAAAGAATTTTCGAATGTTTTCAGAGCACAATTGGAATGAAGCCCTCCTACGTCTGACGTACATTTTTACTCGGATGCACTCTCGCATACTCATACATAAAAAAAAAGAATACTATACACACACATTTATTATACCCCAAAAGAAAATAAAGGAATAAGAAAGCTCAGCCATCATCAGTAGTGCTGCTGATCATTTCATCCTCATCCTCTTGCATGCATACAACAACAGAGACAGCCAGAGAGAAACATTATGCATCTGATCTGACTGATATAGTATTATAGTAGTCGAGAGAGGAAAGAAGAAGAAAAAAAATGTGTTCACTTCAAAATATTTTTACATCCATGTAATACACTGCTGCTGCTGCTGCTGTTGCTCTTCCTCCTCTTCTCTGAACATGACAACAAGTTCAATAGTAGTGGAGTTAAGCCCGTTTTCTTCTTCTTCTTCTTCTTCTTCGTCTTCATATCCTCATCCTCATCCTCATACTTTTGTGTAACTTCTTTGGGGTATAAAGAGCAACCCAACTTGAAGTTTTCTCGTTTAGGACAAGGCAAGGGAACGCAACGTTTTAAAAAGCTGCTTGTTGCTTTTCCCCTTCTTTTTCTTACTGCATTCCATCCGTCACTTTGTGTATGCATATACACTGCATCTTTTTTCCTCTTCTTCTTTTTCTTCGCAAGCAAGTGAACGTCTTCCCTGGCTCTTTTTTTTAACTGGTGTGCGCGGAGCAAAAGTATGAAGTATGTGTATTGTGTATTTGTGTGTGTATATGTATTATATGAAGCTGAGAAGCTTCTCTTTTGCTCTTCCTCCCTCTCCTGAGATTTTTTTTTCTAAACCGCTTCTGGCTTCTCCTCCTTTTTATATAAAGGAGAAAAAAATGATAGGGAATACTATATGTAGGGGAAAGGCATGATGATGATGATCATCATCAGTTAGTTTGTCCGTCCATCAGAGTGATGGTGTGTATATACGGGAGAGAAAATAATGTTGTTGCTACACCAGAGGCAAAAAAGTAGAGGTCTCACTCAACTCTACATTATATACTATACTTTTTTTTTTCAAAGCCATAATATCCCAGCCCAAGTAAGTATGCATACAGAATGGGGTGAACCTGAATCTTGGGTTTTATGAACATCATCATCATCATCATCATTGCACTGCATCACACCGAGTTATCATCTTTGCATCAAACGCCAAGTAAGGAAAGGGGAAGAAAATGAAGAGAAAAAAAAAAAGTTGAGGAGAGTGTGTATATATGAGAATGCGAAGAGAGCTATGAAGAGCGAGTGGATTGAGGTATGCAGCAGCAGCACTACACGATACTACTAACTGCTCTGCAAAGACCAAGGTAGGCATCATCGGGTTCACATCACATACAGCTTTTTGTACAACGCCATCAGCAGAAGCAGCCCCTTAAAACAAGTATTTTGGCTAGACGGAGTAAATAGTGAGTAGCTGAGAGAAGAAGAAGAAGGAAGGAGTGAGAAAGATATATATGTTGTTCTGGGAAGGAGACACATTTTAGACGTCCAACTCGTAATACAACCACTTCAATTCTATTTAGTAATACAAAGTTTCACGAGAACATAGACAACTTTTGTCGAGCTGATGCTGATCATCATCATCATCATCATCTTTCATAGCGCTATAGTGGTGGTTGTTGCAACCAGGAGGAATGCAAAAGACACACATGCATGCATACTAAACACACACATTTACCCGTATATTCTCTCTCTCTCTCTCTCGCTCTATAAAATACTATGTAAAATACCTTTCAAAAAACTTGGACGAGACTACTAAATCCCCTATATAGCCAAGCAAAATACGGGAGGATATATATACATACGTATATATATATATATATATGTATATATGCCCTGACAACGATCATAAAAATATGTGGACGTGGAGATCCTAGCTAGCGTCTCGTCAAGCTGTCCTTTTGTCAGTCTTCTTGTACTCTCACATTGTCAGTGAGTGAATATAATAAAAGAGAATATTATTTAGAGAGAAAAAAAATCTCTTCATAGTTATCCACCACCTCATATACATAATAAGTAAGTTGGTGGAATACTTACTACTACTACTACTCGGTGAGGGAAGAATAGTAAGCGTTTTACTTCATTATGCATTTTTTTCCTTGCTAACTTCCTTTGTGGCTTTTATATCCCATGTATAACTCATAATAATGGAGAGATCAGGAGATGAGAAGGGTTCATGGTGAAAAAAAAGCCATACACTGATCGCGAGTGTTTCCCACTTTTGTCCTAACCAGGTTTTTTTTTACCTAGCTCTCCTCCTGCTTCACAAGGAATACTCTCAGGAATGTTGATTTTTTATGTAACTCTTCCTTTTTATACTGTTATATAACATTTTTCCATTGATGATGACGTGGTGGCACGATGATAATGATAGCATGCATGGTGCGGGATGCTGAAGCTGATCAGTGCAATGCCATTTGATATAATATACGTATACATATTATGTATATATATGTATATGGGTTTACTGACAGGAATAAGCTTTTTTCTGAATACCTGCAGCCCAACATAATAAACATACAGAGAGGCGATTTTTTCCCCAATTCAGATGAAACGGGACGAAAAATATCGTTCTGTCCTTTTTGGGATCAAAGGAAATGCAGGCAGGCAGGCAGGCAGATCCGCAGGTCCCTAGAGGTACGTCGGCGATGCATGGAGGTGCGGTAAATAGTGCAGCAGCTCTTTATATATTTTTCCTACGAAAACTATTTTTGTTTGGGACAACCCTGTCAAACGTAAGGAATGTCGGGAATGAGTGATCCTAGTATGGAAAAATGTGTGCTGCATGAGTAACCCTACCTACTAAGCAAGCAAGCAAGCATTACATTCATCATGAGTAACAGTTTTCACGTAGTTATATTGGTTCATTCCTTTTGGCTGTCTCTTGTCTAGCCTGGTTGACAGCTAATGGGGATACTACTACTACTACACTGGTTTGCTGAAAATCAACCACCATCACCATCTCATCACCACCCCGTCCCGCATACCTTATGGGCTACCATTATTCCCCCAAAAATATTCGACACAAACAACACAATAGCCACTAAATATTTGGTTGTTGTACACCCTTTACACAATTTTAGCCGAGCGACAAATATACAAGGCAGAGGGCTCGTATCTTTTTTAAAAGCTATAAAAATCCATCTACCTCCGCATTCTTTTTTTTTTCTGGTATTTCACCAAAAGCATTTTAAGCTATCTATATCTCCTCAACCCCATGGGTTGCGTTGGCAGTAGGTGAGGACATTGTAATCATATACGAAAAGAAATTGACAGATTTAAAAGACCGTCGGGTCATCCCAAAACTCGATATTTTCATCTGCAGGGAAATTATCGTCATTGTCCACCAACACAAAAAAATAAGAAGCGTATAGCTTCAGCTCAGTCAGTCGATTGTCTTCCACCACCGTCATCATCCTTTTTTACAGCTTCGGCCTCAACTCCATCCAAGCCGTCGTGGCCACCACCACACCACCGTCTCTGGAAGAAAGCACAGTTGGGACCTCCGGCACCAACCAAAGCAAAGTATTCGCGACAACACTCACCTCACCTCAACCAACCATTGCGCAATAATGAATGTTAAAGTAAACTAGGAAAATTCTCGACTCAACGTAATTCCAAAGGTTTTCCTCTTAATCCTCCCATACATTAATGCATACCTATATATATTACATAATAACTACATGTGATAATGATATTCACCATTGTAGTGTTGTTTTTTTTCAGAATATTTTAGTTTGCGAGAGTAGAGAGTGTTATTCACCTAAGACAAATCCTATCTTGGCTATTTTCTTGCTTCTCTCCTCTCCTCGCACTCGTCTTGTGCATTTGTTCTGCACAACTCGCATTCTTTGAAATGCTCAAGTGAACTATGTAAGTGCATAGCATATTGCGCGATACATTGGAAGCGAGAAGAGCACAAAAAAGCCTTACAACAATTTTCATTGCATTGAATGAATATATATATATCTGATCTCCTCTGATGGTAGGTGGATGGTAATACGTTAGAAGAAGAGAGATTCGCTACGCGATCTATGTATTATTTGCTGATGGTTGCATGCTCCTTTTTCTGCATTCCATTCCTCCCTGTCAATGTCACATTTCACAAATATTTGCCAAGAATGCGTCTACGATTACAGTATAAAAACCGAGAGAGAGAGATTTTCATCTTATGTTTGCATATTTTTTTCCCATTTAAGATGACTATATAGTCTTATAGTAAAAGTAGTCGTGCTTGCTGGTATGGTAGTAGTAGTCGTACACTTTTGTTCAAATTTTGATGCCTCCTATTTCCCCACCAATTTTACACGTAAAGGTTTAATAACACGATCACCATGAAGATGTGGTACCTCAACGAAGAAAAAAATATATATATTCTAGAGGAGCTCTTCTTCTTCTGCCTCGTATATATGCACACAGACAGATCGAACATGTTGGATATACATTAGTCACGACACGACATGTATTCCTTCTTAACTGCTTTTGACTTTGCCAAACGGGAGACGCTACAACACACACACAATGTACATAAAAACTTATTAATTTTCATCCTTGTTCTATCTTCCTTTTTAATCCTTCCAATTTTCTCTTTGGAATGCTAGCGGCTATAAACAACAACAATTTTTGTGGTGGTGGTGGTGTGTGTGTGGTGACAAACACTCAAAAGCTAAAAGTATATAGTTTACTCCGTAAAAACTGAATTGCGCAAATGAATTGTGTGGAATGACTTCTCATTGAAGAAGAAGGAGTACATACAAGCCAGTCTTCAAAAATTCTCTCTCTCTCTCTAGAGTAATACGGCATCTTCTTCGACAATGTACCGTAACGGTTGAGACTTTTGTGTGTTAACGAAAATGTGCAAGGTTTGAGTAGATGGTATAATTTAACTGAGAATTTGAGATGCAGGCGCAACCAAAAAATACGCTGCCCTTCTCGACGTTTTGTTATATTACACGATGTAGTTTTTAGTAGGTATAAAACTCTGTAAACATCTATGCAAAATAGTTAACTTGTTTCTCTTCTCTAATTTTTGCATGTTTCCCACTAGTGAAAAAAAAACCAACGAAATGCATACAAACTTCACAACAACAGTATGTAACCACACATAACTACTACACCCATCAAATTCCTTTTTCCACGAATTCACGTTATATAAAAACAAAATCCGGATCTCATATTTTGAATAAGTGGGTACCTGTGCCTGCTGACTTGCGAAGACTACGTTTTCCTTCTACGCACACAAACGCCACGCACACAAATAAAATGGTAGTAAATTGCAATTCAAGTCTACGAGGAAACCACATGCATATCCCTCATAAATTTGGTATGCTAAGCTAATTATGGAGATCGTAAAAAAATAACAAGACATTTTGCATTATTGAGAAATGAGAAGAAAAAGAAGAAGACACATGCTACACCCTGGAATGGAACTATACTGTGGGTCGCGTCGGTGTGTGGAATCCCTCTAACAACCTACTAAATCCCTAATAAGCAATAGTCTTATGCCAATTTCATACAGGATTATTAGTGTCATTAGAGGGATTAAGGGAAGCATAAAACTTGGAGTAATTGGAATATTATTTCAGAGTATCCCAGCAACATAGGATGAGCGAGTCCTAACCACTTTAAAAAGACACACAAGTGGTTAAACTTTTCATTCATTTGTGTGCTCTGACTGAGTGAGTGAGCTGAGCACACACACACACACACACAAACATACACACATAACGTATTCAACATCTTTTTTTTTGCAGTTTGTGGATATGGCTTGCATAAAAAAATGTAAGGTGAACAAAAATCCCTTGTCTAGTAGCTCTCCAAAAGCTGTACATTCCTCTGAAGAGTGCGAAAACACTTCGTTTTCTTGAACTGGCAGATTCTCAGCACTTGTGCATACTTTTTATTTTCGAGGTCCACATACCATCTAGATAATCTCATCAATCACCTATTCACCAAAGAATATATATAATAAATCGGCACCTTAAAAACCTATACGGTGGTGGTACGGTGATCTATCGCGTACCACCAAATATCCTTGTAACGAACTATACGAGATGATGATGGACCACATATTATGCTACCAACATTAATATCCTTTTCCTGTTCTGTAATAACCCATTTTAGTAAGTTTATGCTTGTCGTCGTGATGGTTAAGCTGTGACGTGCAACCTGTAAGAAAAAACTCATTAAATATCCATAAATCATCACACGAACGACGACTCATGATGATGAGAGTGTTATATAACGAATCAGGGAAGAATCCCTAATGTGTCTAATTTCCGTGATGAATATGTGCTCAGACAGGGGGAATAATTGGAAGAACAATATTACTCAAATAGTTTAATGGCGCAATCTCCACTTGACTTTAATTTGTGTGACTCATCCTATTATCATGTCAGGTATGTGCTTGTGTGCCGCCTCGCCGCCGTGTCCCATATATATTTTTTCTATATGGAACCATGCAAATTTTTTTATTTCACACTGTCGCGATGAGCCGAGTTGAAAAAGCCCTAAATAAAATGTCTAATTGGTGAGTAAACAGGGCCGCAACTGATGTATTACGCTGTCCAGAATTAGAGGCAGAGTGCTAACTCCAGGAAAAGGGGATATCAGAGTTTACACATCAAAGAAAATGCAAACTCTGTGTTTACCTTTGTACACAGAGAGAGAGAGTGTGTGTGGATGTGTGTGAAGTGATATCATGAGAGAGAGAGTATCCATTCCTGACTTGAACGAACTCTCGGGGTCCAGATTGTCAGTTAACCAGATGGAATTATGCAAGCGACACACATATCCTTGTCGTGACACATCTCACACAAACTTTGTCATTCTGATGCTGGAATGTGCAAAATAGGGTGATAATGCGTTATTTGCTTTAGATGCCGAGGCACTCATCGGAGATTATCTCATTTATGACTTTTGTAGTGTAAGCAGCAAATAAATCATGCCAAAATTACTCATTGTCCCCTCGTCCTTGTCACTCCGTGCTTCCAGCAGTATTTCCTTGTGCGGGGAAAGTACACACTTGAAACGCCATTTTCCACTGTTTAATTTGCACCCCCTGGAGCGGTCCCTATAAATCCAATTGCTTTTCCGGTCGACAACTAGCTAGAGCGACAATTGTGAATTCCAATGGAGTGAAATCAAAGTCGAATAGTGGTAAATTCACAGTCGACTAAATTTTCATTTTAATTCGCTTCAAAAATCAGATGCAAATAACCATCAAAGTACAAAAATAGGAGCATGATGAGCACATACATATATATTTACTGACATTTGCGACCCTTTTATTCCGTACGACGCGCAATGATTTAGCGTATATTGAAGAATATTTTTACAACTGCATGCAAAGCGCACCACCATGTAAGGTTTTTCTTACTCTTTCGACAGATCCGTACAGCGATATAAGACACCGACCGAACGACGAGATGGTGTTGATGACGATCATGTCATATTGTTTATTCCTTTTAAGTCTCATGTTATGTACAACTAGGGGCATACCTAGTCACGAAAACAAAGCGAGAGAGAGAGAGAGAGAGAAAGAAAAAAACGTAATGAAAAAGAGCAAAAGAGGAAAGGCGAGGTGGCATTTCGTTGCATTGGCACATTCCAATCCCACTTAAACACCAGCTTGACGTCCTCAATTGTGCTCACTTTAATGTTCACCTCCTTCCGTAATGATAATTCTATGATCTTTTATATAGTGCCTTGTTTGTGCTTGTGTTACTTGCAAATATATCGCCACCACTCGTCGTCGTCAGGATGATCCTTCTCTGTTGATGCAATAAGGACGAAGAAAAAAAAATTCCTTTATATTCCTCATCTCACTATTTCTCGTCCCATTAGACATTCTCCTACGGACGGATAAACATAATGCATTGAAGATATTGCATAGTTCGATTTCCTAGTAAAAAGTGACTACGGCAGAATGCAGGCAGGCTGTTAAAAAGCAATACAGCGAACAACAAGATGAACATCAGAGCAGCTCACATCACACTATCCGCTTTTTTGGTTGTATATGCACGGTATAACCACGATACAACTGGCATATTTTTACATAATATCAATACATCGCATCTTGTTACCATGGCCGAGATGCAAATAATATGATTTTATTATACACGAATACGACGAGTCTTGATATATAGACCCAAAAAGTGTTATGGATATTTGGTGGTGCTCATCCTGTTCTCGCTTTTCAATGACGCTCTCTTCTGACTGAACAACAACGACTGAAGAATCTAACTAAAAGATGTGTGTGCTGTGCAGATGCACAGAGAGAGAGAGAGAGAGAGAGAGAGAGAGAGAGAGAGAGAGATGTACTCTGGAATCCCAAGAATTTCACTTGACGTTTATACAATTACTTCGACTGTCTGTTTTCTAAGAAATTTGCGTCGTCTTTGGGAAATTCATGAATACCCCAAAAGCCGGGGATAATTTTCTATTGGATTATTATGACACTACTATCACTACTTACTACTACTACGGTTCTGCACGTTTTCAATAACCAAAAATTGAGAAAAAAAATAAAGTGGAGGGGACAGAGGGGAAAAAATCTTTTTCCACGTGTGAATTCTTTTCTCTTTCTCCTCTCGTAGCTTCATCCAGGCTGGAGTTTAAGCATCCTAGATAAGCTTAAAATGACATATTTTTTAAATAATATATTTCCAGCAGGAGCATACGTTGCAGGTTGTGCTGAAGTTGAACCCAGTGGGACATCCGTACCCACTGTAAATTAACTTACAGATGGGATAACATGGGAGCATAAGGTGTGATGGAACCATATGCGTCCACTGGCGCTAGCTAGCACTACCACCACCACCACCACTGCAGTGCAACCGTTGCGACAAATATTTCAGTTATGAATGGAATGCGAACTCGCCGTCCGTCCGGCGGTGGTGGTGCTATATATATATATGTTTTTTCTGAGCTATTTTTATAATGCCGGTGTGGCTACCCTCTCTCACCATAATTGCACAAAGAAGAATATTCCACTATATGGACATTCCAAGTCCCAAACCGCAAAGCTTCAATTCCACAAACACTTTAGCAGTCGGATCGGAAGTGCTGTGCTGTTGGTAATTGCGTACAATCATCTAAAAATGTTCAGGATCGCGGACGGAGACTCTGATTAGCACAAAAAACTGATTTCGATATTATTATTTTTGATGTCTATACCTGCAACAACTATATACCCTTCCCTCCTGTATGGCAAACCTTTTTTCCTTTGCGGCAATATAATATAATATATATTATTATAGTAGCACAATAATTTTTATTGCTATAATGTACATCATACAAGTATAGATTATTTCCCATAGTCCACGTAGGTATAATGAATGAATGCGGAGGTTTTTGTGCCGTTGCCACCACCACCATACCACCTAGTAAAAAAAAGGAACGCACGGTCGGTTTCGGCATTTGGCATTGCATTCCAATCGTTTTTTTTTTCACAAATGAACATCCACGACATTTGAGCATTTTTGCATGAAGAAAGCTGGCATAGGAAATGGCAAGTATAGTCCTCAATAAAAAAAAGTCAGTAATGCACCAATATGCCACCACCTTTAGAGCTTCTCTCTACAGAAGGAGCAGCAGCAGCAGCACATCATATAATATAGCAGCTAGTAGCTACTTGATCATAATATCTCAAACTTGAAAAACGTAGTGCAGACATGAAGGAATATTATATGATGATGTGCATGCATGTGCGCCCACAATTTTTTCTAAAATACTACCGGCTAGTAGTAGTTTTGATACCACTTATTAACTTTATTTATATCCACTAATTTCACTCCTTCCAATAATATATTCTCATTCCATATACACATCCTCTCCTCACATTGAAAATTTCAACTAGACTCCGACAACTAAAATAATACGTATATATACGTATATCCATCAGGAAGGAAAAAATCTAATTAGGCTTCTACTAAAAATGCCACTGGAATGTGGGATACATACATACACACAGGGAATATATATGCAACTATCCATATCTATAAAGACATTTGCACAAGAATTACACACGAGTGCATTACCAGTTACCAGCAGCCCATCCTCCATCGTCGTGTGCAGTTTCAATTTCTTTTGCCAAATGAATAAATCCCAGTAAAAGAAGAGAAGTAGCAAAGCAGCGAAGCTGTGGCAGAGAATGAAAATAAAATTTTACATAAACTATATAAGTATTTTGCACACAATTACATGGGTCACTTATACACTATAGTAATATGGGAAAAAACTTGGGAGATTAGGTTTGCGCTATATGTATCTGTTTGACAAATAATGAATTTTTTTAAAGATATCTTATTTCCACCGTGCACCCTCACACGGACAAACCCCTTCAAATTCTAAATCCGAAAGCTTATTCCGTTCCGCTCCTTAAGAACATACACTACCATACACTGAAGGAGCATTCACGATTGTTTTAATTTGCTCTAATAACCATAATATTTTAATAA
>JAANSN010000581.1:0-53231 GCA_036850665.1 Dicranocentrus wangi
AGTTGTTGAGCATATACATACTTGGTGCGTGTGTAACCGGTCAAGGTTACTAATCGGACTAGCTCTCACATCACATCAGGATAAGCAAAACAATAAACAACAACGCGAGCGTGATTGACTTTTATCCGAAAAACAAAGCAAACGTCAACTTTGAGTGTGCGTTTTATACAAATGAAAACAAAATAATATTAATAGATTGTTACAAACAAATGTAAAAAAAGTGGGCCAGTTATTTTGTTCTCAAATTAGTCCTCCAGTTTTTCCCTCCCAGTGACATGTGAGATTCCAGGGGTTGACAATGACTATATCCCAGTTTATTTTCTACCAGGGACAAAAGTGAGATCCAACTAACGAAGGAAATTCCTTGCTGACAGAAATTACATGGGATATGGGAGAAAGTGGAATACAGAGTGAAATTGAGTGACTGAGAAAGTGAATGAATGAATGAAGCAGAAAAAATATATATCTTGCATTCCCTCCTCTTCCTCCTCCTCCTCTCTGGATAAAACACTACTGCAGTGAGGGCCGTATGTATACTAGAGGAAATATATATACACAAAACTCTGGTATGCGATGCAATACTATGGAGCAGAAAAAAACTGGATGTGTGTAGCTCACCCTTGGAAAATTACTGAAAGTGAATTCCAACCAATTTTATTATTGCCATTGGGAATGAAAGTAGGATAGTGATAGCATGTCGTCGTCAGTTGTGCCCCGACTATCACACTCCACTAAAAACTATTCTTTGTGTAATAATAATACCACCCCGATATCCATACATATTTCTAGGGAACTGTGTGCTCCTCCAGCAGCAGCACTCTCTGGTACTTGCTTCAAGTGATGCAGAATTAGTGCTTAATGCTCCCAGGCATTCTTATATGGTGAAGCTGGAAGAAGGAGGAGGATAAAATAGTGAACTGGAACCGAATATTTTCTATACTATCTTCTCCTTCCTACTCATTGCTACCATTATTATTATTATTTTCAACAAAAGACTCGCCCGCTCCTCTCTGGTATTTCCCGTTGTGGAAGAGAGGGGTATTACTTAGGAAAAAAGTGGATTGGGTGGGACCCGCGACCGTACGTGGTATCCTGGAATGCTATAAGGGATATGATGCAGTTCATTTCATCTCATTTATTGCATTTTCCTTGTGAGAAAAAAAGTCTAACTGGAAAACTTCATTGACTATCCGCACAAAATATATTCCGAGAAGAGAGAGAGAGAGAGAGAGAGAAAAGGAGAACGACTAAAAGGTTTGGTGGTAAGAAATCGAATGCCGGATGGAGTGAGGCTGTTTGGTCTACGATTGCGATTACAGCACAGCTATTACACTCGTTTTCAATAGTACCACCAGCCTGCCTTGCCTGCTTGCCCTCGCCTCCCAGGCATTGAAGAGAAAAAAGGGGAAAACTGGAATGAAAGAAACTTTTCCTTAAGTTGCATTCCAGCGGGCATTCATACTCCAAGACAAGTTGACTTGACTCCTTTCTTCCGATCTCAATACTTTTTTTCTTCTTCTCTTTAGTGAATCGAAAAAGGGGGATATCTGGGGGCGAAAAAGTGTGTGAGTGTAGAGGAATGAAGAATCATCCTTATCATATCACTCCGAGTCTTTATCATGAACAACGTCTCTGTGTGTGTGTGTGTGTGTGCATCGCATCTCTTGCTCCCGTGAACTGTGAAACTTATCTGGAGGACGAGGCGTAGAAAAAACTTATATTCCTGGATAAGAATAAACTGTGCGAATTGGAGACAGCAAAGGAAAACGAGGAAAATCAGTTGATCGGCTTGAGAGTATCAGGGAAAAAGGAAATCCCCTTCTTGTCGGAGATCTTTCTGTGTAAGTTGTAGTTTGTATATGAGGTTTCTATTATTTGCTGATCTTCGCATGAGATTTCAATTTAGCCTTGTAAGTGAACATTATACGTCGGGGTTGAGGCATTGCACGTAGTAAGTAAAGTCATTCATTGGGCAGAGGACGATCCAGACGAGTGGGAGAGGGAGAAAAAAAAATTGCAAGATTGGATTTCTCCTTTTTTTGGACCTTTCCCTACAGATTCTGAGGATTTCCATCATGTCAGGTCAGTATTCAGGAGAAAAGAAGAGACGCGCAGTATCCATTTTCCATCCGAATGATATGTGTACCAGAGGAAATTTTGATGGGGAAAGGATGAGTTTGCAATATGGGCTAGAGTAGGTTGTAGCAGTAGCCTTCTTTTTTCCTGTAAAACTGAATTGATAATGCTAAAGTCTCACTTTGCTTTTAGTTGCTGTCAAGTGGAAAAGTTTGGCAAGGGGAAGGGGATAGTGGTGGTGGTGGTGGTGATACAACCTGAGATGAGATTTACTTAAGTTACCTACACAGACAGACAGAGAGAGAGAGAGAGAGAGAGAGAGGAAATGGCTCACTTTTGTACATAAGTAGCAAGGCAATCCTTTACTCGTTTCTGGGTGTAAGCTCATCGTGGGAATGTGAGTGAGGGTTGATTGGATTCGAGGTTGGGCCTGTTCTGGTGTTGCAGTCACTTTTGCATAGATGATGGAAACATACAAACCCAATCCGACACTAGTACTTACACAAAACTTTCACTCGCATACGATTAGCACAGTTTTTGAGTCGCTATATATACGGGCTAGGCAAACAGCGGAGGAAGAAAATGAGATAGAGCTGCGAGAATGTGCAGTCATGTGGTTGTAAGGAGATTAAAATCTTTTGCTTTTCTACAAAGTCCCTGTGAACGTGAACGGAGGACCGGGGAAAATGTGTGTGATTGTGTGTGTAGTCATACTACCACCAAAGGTAGTAGTCATGTATATTCCATTCCTCTGCTTTCACTTGACTCCAGAGCAGTTGCGGGACGAGATTAGTTCAATCACCGTGTTATTATTGCCATTGCATTGGACTTGGGGCTAGAATATACTTTGTTACTTTGTGGGATGATCAGATCAAGGGAAAATAAGTAGACCTCGGACGGAACCTGGAGATATATATGCGACATGAGAGGTCTGCTGCGGCTCAGCAGTTTTTGCACTTTATTGTTTCACTTTACCCGTAATTCCAATGCAGAGAAGAGGGGAAATCGTTAAATTCTTGGTTCTATCATCATCACCATCAGCCCCAAAATATAGTTATGTTTTCTCCGTGTCTTTATGAGCTCTGCACAACTAATTCCCCAGCATCTAATGAATGATGCAGAGGGGTCCTCCTGGAAGTGGTGGCTCCAGTAAAAAAATATATATCGCGTGGGCGCATCCTCAGTTTCCAAACTATAGTGACCTGCATGGATTCCGACTTTTCCTTGACAAACAAATTATTTTTTTTTAAACATTGACTTTCGTCTTTGTTTACCACTTTTTATTTGGGAATTTCAAAACAGGAAAAGTTGGTG
Source organism: Dicranocentrus wangi (assembly GCA_036850665.1). NCBI lineage: Eukaryota > Metazoa > Arthropoda > Collembola > Entomobryomorpha > Entomobryidae > Dicranocentrus > Dicranocentrus wangi. The sequence goes on from JAANSN010000581.1 coordinate 3,391, forward strand.
GGCGTCCTCAAGGATCTTCAACGACCTGATGAATACGTGCTATCCATCCTGACTAGCGAGATTTCTAAGTTATAAACAGTGCTTACTCATCACATGTTCAACTCGGCCATTCAGAAAGCTCTTTAGAGAAACTTTTTCTCTCTCTTCCTCCTCTCAAAGAAGCTGTTCGTGATGCGCTCATAGGCCAGCCAATTAACTTGTACTGGGAAAAGGTTTAGCCTTGGCATTATAGTGGAGGATAAAACGGAGGAGGAAAATTAGTTTCATATAAAGTTTTAGCCGGGGCGGCGGCACTGCCCATCTTTTTTAAATATATCATTACTCCATGCTGTTTCCACTTAGGGAAAAATTATAATGGTAGCGGTTGGCTCTAGTTTTATACGACGTAGTGCGGTTCATAACAATTTTTGGGCAATCTCCTTTCATCTCTGGTGAAGTTGTGTAAATGAGGCCGTTTCTCTTTTCCACGATATTACTTCATTCCCATCATCTTAAAACGCCATATAAGGAAACGGAAATGGGATGTTCAAGTCGCCGTATCTCTCTTCTGAAAGAGAGATGTGTGTGTGTGCTCAGATAAATCTTGACCTTCCATTCGCTCTTCCCCTACAAAACATGCTCTCATCGTACCCCTGGAATTCAAAGGAAAAAGGGCAAATGTCAACTGGGGTTTTGTAAAAAAAAAAAAAGAAAAGAAGCTTGTTATTACCCAAGGAATCCTCCTTGAGGTACAAACATTTGTCATTATACACATACCTCTATAACAGCCATCTGTATACATTTAAAAAAGTGGTGGTGGATGAGAGGTGCACCCAGTCCAATTTTCAGTTCAACCTTAGCCCAAGGTTACATCGGAGTGCACATACACGGAGACTGGGGAATATAGCAAAAAAAGAAGGATTTTTTATTTGCTAGCTCCACTTTTACAATCTTCAAAACATCTCTACAAAATACATACATGCTCATGATATGTCGGTGTTGAATACAATGAGGACCGGAGACTGGGACTTGAGGGAAGTAAACCACAATTTTCTAGAGTTCAAAATGAACATTTTTCGCCGTTGGTAAAAGAGGGAAATATTAATACTCCGTTTGGTGTACTTGTTACTACAACAAGGTTCACAAACGAAAATATATTACGGAGGGATTTTCCTTGGGAGAAAAAACTTGCTATGTGCTCTGCTTTCTTCCCAAGATAAGTATGTTGGAGGGTTTGTTGAGGTTGTGACCAAGATTGAGAAAGATAACCTGACACGTTCCTAACTGCATTGAGATGGAGCAGTGAACATGGTCAGACTGGATTTTTTTTGTAAAATAATACTATATATATGACCGTGTCACTGATCCGGACGTTGAACAATACAAAACTTGCCGTTTAACCTTGTGGCCGCACAAAAAGCAATGTCTCCTTTTTCATCCCAAGAGCCAACCGCCATTCCAGACATATCATCTTACTACGAGCCTTTGTGAATTCAGCGAAATACATACACGACATTCCCTTCCTATACAGCATTGTGTTTGTTTGAACACTGGAGGAATTTGAAATAAATATGGTGGGCTCATTGGAACCAACCACCACCACCCTCAAGCCCTTCACTGTAATATCCAAGACGTACTCACGACTGTGTGGCGTCTGATTTCAATTTATAAATTAAAATTCAAAGGAAGCTCGAGCAGGAGGGGAGCCCTGGAGGAATTACATTTTGGAAATGGATCCCTTTTTCTTCCCTTTCCCCGGCGCGTTTAAGAAGAAATCACGCAAGCACTAACTTCACTTGGGCAGTTCAGCTCTCCATCGATTGACAGTTCCTAAAATACCCACTAAACTTCCTACATTTTTTATAAGTAAACAACCCAAGTTATTGATATCCAGCAGCAACTCTATGTTTTTTTCCACAGACTCTTTTTTGTGCAAGCTGGACTGGAGTGTTTTAATGGGTTGTTTTGTGGGAGTAACAAAGGAATAAAAGCTGCACCACTGGTGCACCGCTGCTTCTTCTCCCCTCTTATTTCTTCTTCATGTTCCTTCCTCATAAAGAGATATTATAAAGGTGGCTTTGCAGGATGGGGAAAAAGCCAAGTTAGCCTAATGGCCGAAACGGGGCTGGAGTGGTAGAGTGGATGGGAGCGAAGAGAAATCAGTATTCGACAGATGAACCCTGATTTCTTCCGCCTTTTGACTTCAATATTTACTTTTTGCCCAGAAATTCCATGACGGTTTGGTGCACCCAGTAGTAAACTTTGGATTCGTGGTGGTCTGGTCTCCTCCGAGGGAAGCCAAGCCACCCATCAACATCGTTTCAACCGTCCGTGGACGTGTGTATATATATGTATCCGTCCGTACCCTCACCGAACACTCAACTTTTTCTTCTTCTTCTCAGTGCATTCCCCCGGAATGTAAACTGTCTTTGGCCATGAGTCTTCCACCCCAGAGTTCAGATCAAGTTATAAGATTCTCCCGTCGTGCAACAAGACGAAGAAAAAAAATGGTAACAATATAACACCAGCTTCTCTGAGGGAATTGCGTCCGACATGATCTGAAAAGGGGAGAAAGCAGATTTCCCTCATTTTGCTCACATTTTTTTCTTCACCAGTCACAACGAACATTTACTTGTTCGCCTGTAATGTGGCACGAGGAAAGTGAGATAATATCAGTATTACAGGTTCAGTTTACTCCTATTACTCTCTATGACACTGATCCACAGGGAAAGGAATGGAGACCACTTCACTCACTCTCCCGTCTTTTTCTTCCTCTCTAATTTACTTCTCCCTTCATTTCGTTTTTTGGGAACTTCTGTTCCACGTCTTGACTCAAGTCAAGTCTCTTCAACCCCGAGAATATGCATGTTTCCTTCCCATAAAAAAACTTTTTGGGGGAGCTAAAAAAAGGAAAGGAAAAGAGAAAAAAGGTATTTTTTTACTTTTTGCTCTTTCTTTAAAAGAAAAAAAACTTTCGGTAAAGTCATCAACTCCATGTCTGACTTATTTAAGGCGAAAAAAACGCTACGGGCAATCACCGTACTAAAACCCAGTGTACGGAACCCCCTGAAAAAAAAAATAACACAGGGAAGAAGTATGACAATAAGAAAAGGAAAAACTATTGTAACAACTTTTTTTCTCTTCTTCTTCTCCCCTTCTTACTTAAGTTATGCACCAACAAGTCCATTTCTTTCGTTGTTCGGAGACCACGACAAAAGGAAAAGTGGACGATGACAATGATGGTCGTATGATATGATATGAGTCGTGAAGAAACTGCGAGCTGGACATTCTTTCAAAATAGGACTAGTTTCCCCTTATTATTATGGTGACACATTGTGCCATGCTGACAACTTTGGGTAGCTCCACGACTATCATTCCACTTTTGGGAACTCATCGGTCAAGAAAACCCCCAAATGAAAAAAAAAAGAATATCTCGTGGCCCAAACCAAAAATAACACTTGCATAGAGAGCAGTAGTATGTAGTAGTAACAGGGTAGGTATAAATGGGAATGGAGTATTGTCAACTGTAATTTTTTTCTGATATCTCCTGGAAAAACCACACATTGTACCCAAACCACTCTCACCAATGGAATAACTATAGGGAAAGTACTGGAATTTTCTATGTATATATATAAAATACAAGTGGTTTCCTATATAATATGCGGTTGCAATTTTTGTTCTTTCACAGTCCACTGGCTCGCCTTTCCCAGAAAAGCGACGAGAAAAGGAGACGACGGACGACAATAAGAAGAAGAAAAGAAGTGAAAAAGAGCAGGGGGAAAAGTTGGATGAAAAAAATCGTTCTCCCCTCTCCGTTCTCCTCGGATCCGTTTGGCAGAAGAGAGTATATTCTTCCTTGTGGATTTTTTTCTTCGTCTCCTTGTGTCTCTTTTGACTTTTAGCCTTGGCTAACCAACCCAGCCGCATGGCATCATCCCCAACATAACAAAACTCTTTTTGTGGCGACGACGAGCGCAGGGTAGTGACGCGGTGTACTGCAAGCATAAATTGACAAGACGTGTATATGCACCTATAATACATCGTTCAGAAAGGAATTGCAACAGTAGTCCTCCACCACTTTCATAGGTATACCCAAGTTGATCACTGCCGCTAAGAGGTATAGTAGACGACAAGTGTTTTTTCAGTGATCCACACTGAATTTTAGGGATCTCCTAAAAAACCTGCTATACCTTGTATTAAACATGTAGGTACTATTTTTTGTAGGTACGTACACCAGTCTTATTTTTTTCGCTGATTGTCTGTTTCATTCTGTCAGGTGAGGAGTCTGAGAAACTATAATACAGTGCAAATTGCTGTATAAAATTCAACTCCTCTTCATCCTCTCTTGTTACTTTTCCAAGATACTTTTTTTATTTCGTGTCAGTAGGAAGAGCAGGGAGAGAAAAAGAAAAGAAAAAGCGAGAGCAAAAAATATTCCTTTCTCGCTTCCAATTTCCCTATATTTTTATTCTCTTCCGAAAATATAATATTTTGAGAGAAGTGCTCTCCAGATATAAAAAAAACTAAACCCGTTTTCCCGTATGCCTTTGCCGAGCTCACGATAAAAAGGAGGAGAAAACGTGAGACTACTACTGCTCTGTCGAGAGCCCGTGTTTTTAATACTTTCTCTAGACCCATCTCACCCCGACTCTCTCTGTGTAACTATGTGGTTGTGCGAGTGACAGAAGAAGAAACTTTATTTCGGATGTGACTCCTTCCATGGATCCATTATTATGGTGAACCCCAAAGAAGGCCGGGCCATGCCACAAAAATACATATGGAAGAAGCGTGAAGATTTCCCAAAGAAAAATTTCCGATTTGGGTATTGTTGCTAACATTACAGGGAATATGACAGTGTGCCCGTGCTCCATATTATCTGGGGACGGAATAAGGAACAACTACAGACGGGGGTGAAGATCCTCATCCTGAGTCAATAAAAATGTGTGCTGTCTCAAAAATCGAAGGAGATTTAAGGAACATCATCATCATCATCCAAATACCACCAGAAAACTTTCTCATCCTGTGACCCACACTCCTATATAAAACTCTGTTTTTGTGGGCTATGTACCTACTTCCTCTACGCACCAGCACACCCACTTTCTTCAGAATAATATATGAGGAGAGAGTATTCAGGGGAGAGAGTCATCCATCATTAGAGAGGAAACAGGGAGCACAAGGAAATCATATCTTTGTCACTGATTCCATACCACCACAATCCTTTTCCCCCTTCAATAAAACATCACTTGCTCCGAAGAAAGAAAGAGAGGCTGTGACTTCACGAGACTATACGACTATCGAGAGAGTCTATCCTTTCTTCCCTTTCTGAAGGAGAAATAAAAAGAAGCGGAGAAAACTACTTCATTTTGATATCCCCAAATCTGACACTCTTGTACCTCGTGTGTATTTTTGTGTATTCACAGGTAAAGTGAGCAGCAGTAGCATTGCTATATAGCCTGTGCAAATTTGATTAGACTTGGAAAACTTGTTCGTTGGCTAACTTGCCTCATATAAGCGGATCCAGTTTCAAGTGGATTGTTTACTGTGAAAATGTTGACATTTGTGATCAAGGACGGTGAAAAATGATTAAGAGTATATGTGACTGTTGAATTTTTACACTGAACTTTCCCTCCAGTGCCGTGCTATAACTATTACTTTACGGAAACCACTACTTTTTATTGTACTGACGTCCTTGCAACATTTTTTCCCCAACAAAGTACCCTTTTGAAGCCCTTGGGGTTTATGTGTGGTGTTACGAAATCAGAAATTGATATTGTGTAAAAAAAGTAGTGCAGAAACAGTAAACATTATTAAAGACTCCACAAAAGAACTTTTTCATTTTCAACAAAAACGTTGAAAACCGGGACTCAAAAAAGTGTAAGAAAACACAAACGAAAAAAAAGTGTGTGAACTATCCCAGTTTTTTTTTGGTGTTCACCGAATAGCATCCTCATCACCATCACCCAGCCACCATCACATTTTACTACTATTTTTTCCTTCCTCCCAAGCACAGCATTTCCATTCGGAATAAATCCAAAGTGACAATGACGAGGAAATTTGTGTCTAGCGGAGCACATTTCTGTGCAGTCATTGCCACGATGAATCTTGTCCTCATGGCTGCCATCGCTAATGACGGTAAGATTTTCTTACAAATATCTCTCCCCCTCTCTTATTACCTTATATTAAGTTTCTCTACATTGGATTTTGTAAATTATTCGCGTGTAGTTCAGTCCGCCGTTCCCGTTCCCTTCCATGAGGAGCTGGTAGGGAAAAAAGTTGGAGAAAAGTAAAGAAGAAGTTGGTTGTACTTCTCTCTCCAATTTTTCTCTCCTCTGGGAAGGGAGCACATGCCCTGGTGGCATGTTTGCATTTAACGTTGTGGAAAACGGATGTGATGATCGGAGTGTCGAATTGAAGCCATCCTCACCGTCATTTCATCCTTAATGACCTTGCTTTCTAGCATTTTTGCGCCACTGCCTCAAAATACGTACATATAAGAAGAACCGTGGATAAAAAAGGAAAGCACATGTGTGTGTGTGTGTGTGTACCAAACACTCTGGGTTTTTTCTCTAGAACACACATACCTACATTCATTTCATATATATAGTATATTCGTCCTATCCATTACGGACAAACATGTGCATTCAATGTACATTACGAATGACATCTGTTTTTCTCATCTCTTGGGTCGTCGCAACTGAATGCCTTTGAATTTCAGGGTTCGTTTCGTCTCCAATTCGGATATCACCACGTTCTGATACAAAATAATGTATGCAGGCCGTACATACAATAAGAGTGAAAAAAAACTTTCTCTGGAGGAATTCACTTTTGTCGTTTCACATTAGACGGGGACATGTACGCGTGTCTACACGTTGTGTAACCATTCCGAGTTTTTTTTCTCTCTTCAAGATCCTATATCTATAATGACGTTTCCCCCTTATCCAATTCTTCCATTTTCTTTCTTCACCCCTTTTTTCTTAGAAACTGGTGGGTGCAGATGGTATCCCCTGTCCCCAGGCAAGATAATATTGTGTTTTTGAGGAAATAACAAAAGCAGAATATTATATGAGGTTATGGGAAAGCAACAAAGAGGCATATATAGTAGTGCGGTGCGGTGGTGGGATACACTAGGATGACCAGCCAACCAAGAGCATAATTCGTTAGGTAGCCGTGAAATTGAAATTTTTCCTCAAAGTAGGTTTCATTATGGCGCCTAAGCTGCCAAACACGTTCCCTTCTGCTCTTTGATGATAATGAGGTGAAAGGAGGGAGAAAGGAGATAATACTTTGTATACCATAACGTCTTTCTTTTGTCCCGGGAGCATGCATGGTTGGAACCGTCAAAAAGGAAAGTTTTCCTTGTGTGTATCCTGTTTAAAGGAAGCACACCATCCTTTGCGTTTATATTCCTTCTTTTTTATTTCCCAGCGAATATTATTTATTCCCAGGGATCCTCTGTCACAACAAGCCAGATAAATTCTGGCTTTCTCTGTTTGATGATGATGATGGTCAAAAAAGGAGAAAATCTGAGATGTGCCGTTTTCGCAAGATTTTTCTCCTTTTTTACATTTGGTTTATGTATTATCATGTTATTCACAGTCCTCAACTTTTTTTCTGCTGAGACTAGTCGCTTACATGTGACAACATATTTTACGAGCTTAGATCTTGACTCTGACAGTAAATAATACTTAGATATTAGATGAAATCGGTGGGGATAACTAGAGAGCTATATGAATCCCAGAGAGAGAGAGGGATAGTAGTGGTGCTGCTTCTGCTGCTGCTGCTGCTGCATGTGTGGTTGTGAAAAGTGAGCGTATTTGTTCCTGCCTGCCTCGCATTCTAGATTGTGTTACACTGCTGCTCCCATAGATAAAATCGGTTGTCAGTGGTTGGACAATAAAAGAGAAGTGAAATGAGAGTGGGAGGAAGTGCGAGAGGATGCATGCATACATAAACACATTTTCCATTCACGTGCTGCACTTGCTGCTGCTACGCTATGCTGCCCAACTTTTTCCGAAAACAAAAAGGATAATGTGAAATGAAGCTGTATATTATGTACCATCTTGCGCGAAGAGTTGGACGGTAAAATGTTATGGAATATGTATTTGCGTATAAAGTTTACTCATTCCGCGTGTGCTCCTCTCTTTTGGTAAATGTGGAAAACGTTAAAGTTTATGTTTTTATGTGTTTCTCTCTCCCTGCGCTATCCGCCGTCCCGAAGTATGTATATGGGGTAGAGTGCACTTGATTTCCTTTTTCTGTCAGATCTCACTTTCCACACTTACTCCTATCCTTTCACTTGCATTCAAGCAAACGCAAACATGTCATGTGTGTGTACGTACGTACGTGGGTACATACTAAAAAGGTATATAGCCAGACCTTTTGTTTTCGGTTTCTTATAGCGTATACCACCCAAAAGTCCTTGTTTTTCTTCCATTCCCAACCGCCTTTCAGACCAGAATCAATTCCAGAATGGCACATGGTCTCGCACTCAACTCCCTCGGTGTGTATATGAGTTTTCCTTTGGAAATTTGGGAGAAGCAAGCAACAGGAATTTTCAGTAGGTAATATAAATTTACTCGCAGTTAACAACGTCGCGTCTCATGGAAAATGCTCTAGAGGCGGCGGGATAGATATACCTATAATAATAATATACGGATATATGGAGTACTCATACATACATGCCTCTCTCTCTCTCGACTCCGCTCCGTTTGATGCTAAAAAATTGGATTGTTTTGTGAAAAGACTTAGTGCTCAGTTTACATAACATTTCCCCCCCTTTTATTTGCTCGCCGTCTCAAACAATGAAATTTCAATCTTGCATTTTACTCGATATACACTAAATTACGTCTACCTTGGGCCAACGGCTTGGCAGTAATGATCTTCATTTTGGGGGAGATGTAAAACCGGAGGTAATCACAGGAACTATGTATATTTCATAATAAAACTTGTAATGATCCATTTTCCCTAAAAAGGATTGCATAATCGAATCAACCTGGTTTACTCTGTTACTACACATTACCAGCAGCACTAGTCACACCAAACGAGTTTCTCAACGAGGGAAAAAAACTTTTTCTTCTTCTTCTACTTCTAATGTATGTATTACAAAATTACCCAAGTTGGTTGAAAGAATGTACAAGCGTCATTCATCATTTCTCTTCTGAAGCACATTTCTGATTGGGCTACATCTTTTTATACACTTTAATTTGCTAAAACGAGAAGGAAACTTTTCGACATATTTATTACAGACAAAAAAAGTTTTCCAGTTAGCTTATGCATAGAGGGCCAGTAGAGCACCTTCCATATATCACTTTTACATAGTTTAATGATAATGAAAAGCGTACAAATGGAGAATATTTTTGAAAGAAAAAATTGAAAGTATGCATAACATGATTTAGATTGGAATAGGGTATTATACCCGGGTGGCCCGCAAGGTCAAACTTTTGTAATGAATATAAAGGATTTAAAAGAGTACAAGTTTCATTTCAGTTGTGTGTTTACAATCAATTCCGTGAATTCTTCCACAGTACACAGTAGTACACACACACCGGCACAGAGGGATTTTATGTATGATTCTTGGTAAACCATTGCGAGCTCTATTCCCCGTTTCATCTTTTTTCTGCATGGATATTGTGATATTATAGTTGTGTAACCGAGAAAAAATAACTGTTTTTTTTAGTTTTCTCTCTGAAGGGAGATATATTAGCAGCGGAAAAGTGAACCGGTTACTCATCAGGTTTTTAACGTATAGATGTGAACACACTTCATCCACATTCCAGTTCCAATGCGGATTTATAGGAAAAGATGAAAGGGAACGGGATATACTTTTGGTAAACATGTTTCTCAAGGAAGAAAGCTGGGAAGAGGAAATGAAAGCATCCGACAGCATATCTTTTCCACTTTGTGAAAAAAAAACTTGCTTACACTTACGCACACATCTAGAAGTAACTGCATACGAAGGAGATTCAACTAAAGTAGCAAAAGTAAAGAGAAAAAAAATCTTGAGGCAATGCCAGCAGATATCTTCTTTTTTTACTTGATACATAAGAGGAAAACGAGCTGTTCAGTGATCAGCCAAAAAACAGTTCACTACTCCCGTGCATCCAACCAACCCCAAAGCAGAATACAGAAGCTGCGGATAAGTATTATATATATATGTATATAAAACGTTTTCCTCCTTTGTTCTCCTTTACTCCCATTACTTATGTGCTTAAGCTGAAGGAATCCCTTAATAAGAGTAATACAAGGAGTGTATAGCATCACAAGAAACCAATAAAGAACCTTTTTTCCCCTTTTACGTTTACTATTTTCTCTTATTTCTTTTCTTTTCTTTCGAAAAATCGCAAAAAAAAACTTGAGTTGGATATGCCGAGCTGATCTTCTCCTTTTGCCACGCCATGATAGTCGATGCATATCGATAAAAAGATTCGAGACAGGAATTTTTTATACCAAGGAACAAGAAAAAAGTCTCTTTTCCATGCCATGCTTTCCCTCGCCTTTCGATTTCGGAGGCTAACTGAGAAAAGAAGAAAAGGGAAAAGAAGGAATTGAGTGACTCAAGACAAGGGAAATTTTTACCAGTCTAAAAGCGGAAAGGATAGAGAAACAGGAAAAAAAATTTTGGTGTGAGGTTGAAGCATTCCTTAGCCAAACCAGAGGGAAACAATAAGTCAAGGAGCCAAAGTTTTTTTTCTCTTAATGATGAATTGGAATTTCAAGAGTTGTCCGAAATCAAGCAGGCAAAGTGAAGGGGAAGAGCGGGCTCTATATATTCTGTCGACCGGATGTGATGTACGGGCATAGTAAAACTGTTGAATATATTGGATTACATAAACTCTCCGCGCCACCGTTTCCGATAAAAAAAAAATATATATATATAAAACTTTTTTTCTCCCTTACTTGTTACTTTCCCTCCTCCAAAATTTCCGTTAGTTTAGTTAGTGTTGTAGCTCAGAGAAAAAAACTTTGGTGTTGCATGTAAGCCCGGCTGGAAGACGCCTCATCACTTTCCCATTTGTGTTGGGGTGCGTATAGCTATATGCATAATTGTGTGTGGTCGACGCAACGAGTGTTGATGCAATTTTGTAAACATTTTCTTGTGTATAATATTACATGGTTTATTGGCTTATGGAATAGGAAGGCCTTGATTGGATTGGATTTGTGCAGTGGTGGGAACCACACGGTTCAAGGAATATTATTATGCTGATGTTGATATTAAGCATTCCATTTAAAGTGGAGATGTGATGAGAATAAAAAAAACCTGGATATGTCTTCACTTCTTTTTTTTTATCTTCTCAGGATGAATGAATGGAAACGGAAGTGACTGCATACATTGAGTGATGTGATGATGGTGATAAACTGGAAGTAAACCCATTTCCAAAACACCTTTTACAACTACAGCCAGCTTACACAGCTTCTCTCTTCTCCACCTAATAAATAAATGAGTGGGGGAGATATATACCATACCTATCTACATCCATATTGTTTAAGGGTTCTTTTTTCTTCTGGAGCCAAGAGGTTTGATGCCGGATGGATGAATGATGAAGATGAAGAGGCTTTTTTTATTTGGCTCATCATCTCCCCCAAAAAAGGAATGGAAATGAGGGATGCCTCCAGAATAGTGAGAGTCGACGCTCCTACAATCTACTCCTGTGTATAAATAATTTAGCAAAATTGGATGTTAAAATTCACTCCGGCCTAAAGCAGCCATAACACAGTCAGCTTGTGCTTGTGTGTTGGGGGAAGGCAGTGGAGCGGCTGGAACGCTCTTTCCAGACAGAATTCAATAGAGAGACAGTAATGAAATCGGCAAGCCGCTCCAGGCCTTGTAGGTATTTACACTTGTTTTAACAAGGAAATGAGATGACTCTGCTTTTAATACCGGGGTCGGAGCCCTGCCACCAGGAAATTCGTTCTTTAAGAAAAAGTGAAAAAAATAGAGAGAGAGAGAGAGAGGCGAGAGAAGAAACTTGGCCCATCTCATTCACATTCATTGCCTCACATCAAAACAGACAGGGGATGTCGTCGACTTGTTCAAATAAATAGATGTGCGATGCAGACCTTTGTGTACTACGATACGCGCTCGGCTCGTGGTGGTGGTGGTGTAAAAAAGTTTTGACCATTTCCCCCCTAACCAAAACCCCATACAGATATATATAGTTTTTCTTGTTTGGTTTGATGGTATGGTTGACCGTCGAAATTTCTTGGAGGGATTCTTGATATCCAAAAACAGTTCCCCTTTTCAAGAAAAAAGACAAAGGGGAAAGGAAACACAATAACATTCACTTTTTATGAGGATGCTAAAAAGAAAAAAGGGGAAAAAGGTGACACTGGAAGAAAGGAGCAGAATAAGCAACCTTTCACTCTGGTGTCGTCGTCGCATTGTTAGATATATCCCGATGATATAGGTAGGTAGGTAGAGAAAAAAACTTTGCAATTCTTATTCCTCAATCACACCACTTGAGTCTATAGCAAGCAGGGAAGGCAGAGACTGTCACAAAATATTTGCTTTCCCTTTTTCCACACACTTTTTTTTTTGAATTTCTCACATTTTTCTCCATACCTTTTGCAAAAGAGACGAGAGAGTGTGTCGTCAGACCAAAAACGAGGAAGTGCATAATATGTGAATGAATATAGTACAACCAAACTGTATTACCTATGCTGAATCAGGGAAGTGGGATCCTCTTCTATTGTTTGTTGTACTACTGTCGCCTTTATTTTTCTTTATTTTTCTTTTTTTGGCTCGGTATCCCATCCCACATAAAATATATGGCTGAAGGAAAAAAAAAGTTCTCTACTTCTTTGTAAGTTTTCAGCGCAGCATGATGATGAGCAGGAATGTAATGTGATGCGGGTTCGGAGTGAACGATCTGTATAAAAAAAATTCTCATCTTGCATGATGTTATTCGACAGCGAGTCACTTTCACTGACCCGAAATCCTTTCTTGTTTACCTTTGTCATCATTGTTCTTTTTGTCCTCCCGAAAGAGGAACGAACGAACGCCTGGCATGCATGGCTGCTCCGTTGGGTTACTTTTGTTTAAAAAAATGTAACAATATGTGCAGAGGAGGAAGAACAAGATAGGGACAGGGAAGAATGTTATTGAACTTTTTTTTATCCTTTATCCTTGCCTTATCCTATGCATCTTATTACAGCTACGTGGGGTATATTAACGAGAATCGGATCAGGTTTATGTATTTTTTGAAATGTGACACTAAACCGAATAAAGGGCACGTTCCCCTTGTTTTTCAAATTTTTTTCTAAGGCAGCCCGTTTCTCAGATTTGATGTCAATATGCGTAGCGATCTAAGTAGATAGGTCCCCTTGTTACTACAACCCTGGCTCAAAAGATGAAAGCCTTTTTACGGGAATACTACTACTACTACTACCCCTCGAAAGATATGTAGTAGAAAGTTTTTGTCAGGGCGGAAATGAAAGTTGGGGAAAACATGTACGTGTTTACATTGGGTGCGTGTGGAAGTGGGGTAAAGGGTTTACGATTTTAGTGGATATACATAACATGAGTGGAGAGGGAGATGCATGAGTATGAGCAAAAGCAAGTTCAATCTTGAACGTCATTTACAGCCCAGCTCAACTTTCCCTAGTGGCTGCGTGACTGCATGCTGTTTCGGCTGTGATGCATTCTCCTCTGCTGATGGGTATATGCATACTTAAGAAACGTGAAACTCGAGAGAAAAGGGGAAGCAAACGAAGGAAATGACAAGTCAGAAAAGAAATCCATTTTATTATATAAATTGGAAACAAGATGCGAATCAAATGGAGGAGGAGGAGGAGGAGAAGGGCGCTTGAAAGGGAATCAACAAAATTCGAACAATATTTTACACGCGGGCGCTACTGGCATGAGTGCCTACCCATATTTCCTTTTTGATGCGGAAATTTTCCAGCGCCAACAATTTTGCGAATCGGAGCCCCACTTTACTCCACATTCTATATCGTACCACTTTAATATGATGAAATATTTTTCCCTATAACTCAACTAGTCTGCCAGGAAATTCAAAATGTGATTTGACATAATGTGTGTTGTGCCATTCCAATAAAACAGGACTGACTACTTACTCGTCACCACTCCACTGCACAGGGAAATTATTAGTAGCTTTTTGAATGGGTTCGGGGAATTTGGAATTAAAGAAAAAAAAACAAAAATACGATTAACTGTGCATCTCCTCCTCGCAAATCCCATTCCAATAGCGGACGTGCAGTCAGTCGTGAATCCTCAAATATTGCGCGTTCCATTTAAAATGCGTGGTTGGAGTTTTCATCCTTTCAGGGAATGCAAACCGAACACGCCTACTCGATAAAATCGCCTTTCACATTTTTCCTCCATCCCTCTCCACTCTCCAGCATTCCCCGAGATTCGCAATCTTTTTTTTTTCTCTCCAGAAATATTCCGTGTTCATTGTCGACTCTCTCTGGTCTGGTGTGAAATTCAATATTTGCTCTTTGGGATTGTCATCACATGGACCGACAAGCTCGGAGGTCTTTTGTACCTTTGGTAATGGCTTGTTTCATGCTCAGTCGGCACAAATGATATAGTATTCAATCATGCCAAATTTCTGTCTCAGCTGTCACTATTTATGAAGCAATAAATATACATTACTCCAGGCCCACCTTTCATCTTCCATTAAGAAGAAGCGGGACGCGGAGCGGAGGAGAGCAAGGGAAAATTCTGGGAAAGGGGCTTAGCCGGTATGTACACGTACGTGTATATCTGCGAAGCGAACCCACGTTCTACAGATGTACAAATTCACCACCTGCCTCCTTGTATAACATGTGCGTTATTTTCACACAAACAGCTCATGATAGGATCGGAAAGTAAGCGTAAAATTTTGCGAATTTCGCCGTACTCGAAATAATGTGTGTACATGCATCAGATTACACACTGTACAGGATAAAGTATTCCGATCCTCACACGATTGTAAGCTCTTCTTCGCAAAATATACTTCAAATGTTTATACCCTGTATCAGATTAATGAGCGGAGCGTCAGCGTAGCGTGACTTTTTCCAAGTTTAGCAAACCAAGAATATATGTTATACGTTATACGTACTTGCTTTTAGGCGGTTAAACGCTACTTTCCTCGAAAACGGTCATAAGTAGCTTCTTTGTCTCATTCATAAACACATTAATCACGTGATAAACCACAGAAAGCGAATGTAATTAAGGCGCAGGGGGTTTCTAACTGAATCAAATCCTCGGGATCATCATACAATATTGGGGTTGTCCTTGGAAAATAGTTATAAAAGAGGGAAGGAAACCAGCTCAATCTTACATTATTTTTTTCCATGTCCCTATCAGTTATCACGTTTACGCGTAGACAGACATAACCTTAATACCACGCTCCGCTCTTCTGACGTAAAGAATTTATCCGAGTTGGAGACATGGAATACATACGTTCTCAAGGATTAAGCCATATCGGATTATTTGGAGCAGACGGAGAGTGTCTGAAATGGGGTTTTCGAGAAAAGACTGTGAGGCATAAAGGAAATTACAAAACTTGGCCATGTTTTTTTATGTGACGCGTCCGGTTTCACATTTCATTTCAAGTGGATAAGTCTCTAGTGAAACTGGGGTGAATTGTGTCCTCAAAAATAAAATTGTATCATGAGCGCACATCTCCTTTTCGCTCGTCGATTTGCAACTTCTGATTGAATAAACTTTTCACCACATCAAGCAGGCTTCACTGGAAATCCGACGACAATCCCATATATTGTCTATGGCTATGTGCTCCTATTTTCTACATACGTTGAGAAAAAAGTTGAGAAACTATGTCAGTCTCTCTATTGTCCTGCTTTTAACTCATCATATCACTCAAACTTTAGATTACGAGTATTAATGTTTTCCCTTTCCCCCATTTCCCGAACTAACATGACATGCCGCCGCAAAAACCGGCTAGAGCTCGAGTGGGATTGTGTTCCATGGCTGGAATGCCATAATATTTTCCTGTAAATCTTTACCACTTTAGTCAGTTTCATTCTCACCTTCTCCAGGAAGAATCACGGCTTTTCAGAAAACCTCCCGCCAGACACGTTTCACCACTGTCCTTGAGGTTGTAAAATCGATGTGTAATAATGGTTGACCATGCAGACACGCTACAATATAGATTTTTGCTACCCCACCTGTATTCCTTTCCTTCCTAGCCGCCCGCCTTGGTTAACAACACCTCGACCTGTTTTCTCCCGCCGCCATTATCACCCAGAGAGGAAAGAAAGCTGAGAGTAATGATGATAAGCTTATACATCTTTTCCCCACCACCGAAAAAAAGGTTCCACATATATAGGCGGCTGGAAAGACGGGAAGCGGTCGTAAAAGTGAATAAAAAGGTTGTGGAAAGGCCATTCAGAGTAATTCCTATTCAGACTCATCCCATTTCGGAGTTGCGGTTTAAAAAAGGAGAAGGTGGAAAGAGAAAGGAGCCATTTTCAATGAGACTATGCATTCAATTGCTATTACCACACACCGCCATATCCCACTCTACCTTTTAGACTTTGCCCGTCGTCCTCATAGGGAAAATACGTATAAGTGGATGTATATAACCCGTGGTGGGTGAATGCACTATAAGCCGGGGACACACTCACGTTTAATGGGAGATCATTCAATAAGTTTCTTGCTCTTTTTCCTCCCGTCTTTCTTCCCATCACTCGGACCGGAATTTCCTTTACAGATTTATACACTTTTTCCCATCCTCAAAACTTTTTCCCCCTTCCCCGACCCGACTTTTTTCGTTCCTCTGAAAAAATACACTTCGCGCGACTGTGGTAAATGCATATGATTAAAGTGAAGAATTGGAATAACATGGGGCGCATAAATCTCGTCACAAATTTTTCCCACTCTGCTCCTCTCTCCCTCTCTCTCTCTCTTGTCGACCCGTCTTTGTGCGTATTTCAGACTTGCCGAGTTGGGGAGCAATAATTAATAACAAAGTTTTCGCACAAGGTTCTCCAAAGTTTTGTGGGAGAAATTAGAGTTACAAGTTGTGTCTCCGCTTTTCATTTCCCTTTTATACATGACCTAATTTAATTTTAAATGTATTCAATTTGAAGATTCAATCAGGGATACCTAAGATGTGGTGACGTACAAACAGTGTGACACACACAGCTTTCAATCCTCTTCTTCACCCCACCGAAAACTGTTACCAAACCTTTTTTCCTCTTGCTTTTTTGTCTCCCTTTCAAGGAGGTGTTGAAAGGGATGAGATTGATTATGAGCAACTTTTTTCCCCTCATGTGACAAATTGCGGAGAGGAGTAGAAAAATAAATCAAGGCAGTGGAATTAGGGAATACATGATAAGATAACGTGAAAAAAAAGTCAACTTTGTCTGCGGTTGGAATCCAGCAAGAATGAAAATCCAGGAAATTACGTTTTTCCTTTGACTGCTCTAAACCCACCTTCCGTATCAGACCAGACCTACCTTATATTCACGCACTGATTTAAAATAATAACAAAAAATGTACTTTTTTCCCTGAGATTTCCTTTGAAGAATTCTCTCCTTTCTTTCATAATGTGTGGCATTTCTACATGGTATTACGTTTAAGAAAGGCATTTCATTTTCTGAAGTTGTCATGCATAAAAAAACTTTCCTTTTTTTCAAAAAAGAAGAGATGAGCAACCTCCTCCCTCCTACTCGTAAAGACTATGGCTTATATATATGGAGTTGCTTTTGTGAGGAAAAAATTAGGCAAGTATGCTTTGATGGAAAACTATCTTCTTAATGCACACTACCTCCCGGCTTTGTAGCTACTTTCCTCAAGCACCGTTTTTTAAACTCTTTCCCAAAAGATAAACTGGAAGACTGCGAGAGAGAGAGCAGCTCACGTGGAATCTTTTTGTCGTCAAGTTTCCGCTTTAGAGGAAAAAAAGGGTAACTTGAGTCGGCTGCTCCAAAACATATTCCGGAATTTGAGGCGAAAGAAGACGAGGAAGAGGAGTCGAGATAAGCGTACCCAAAATATATATCTCTCTGTCTTTCAAAGCAAAAGTTCAAAGTGAAGCCCCACGTGAGCGTGAGCATAACTCCTAGCTGTAATGTATTCCAATTATAGATAATTATATGTGCTCTATAACTCTCATTAAATTTAGATGTCTGTAATTCACCATTTCCCATATATAATACCTATATGAGTTGAAGCAAATATACCACTAATATTTCCTGGTGACATGCCATACCCTGGCCAAATTTGAAATTTCGGGGAAATTCTAAAAACAAAATATTTGCATATTTCATCATCATCATCCCATATTATATCGTGTTGGGTAAACAGCCGAGTTGTGCAACTAATTTCGTGGAAATTAAGACTACGCAGTTTGAAGGGAGCACAACCCTTTTTCTCGGAATTTCCTAACTACCATCACCATTATTATTATGGTGGTGGTACTGGAATAGTATTACATTTCCACAAAATATAATGATCTTGATTTTTGGAAACCCTTTCCCACTTCCTTGGGCGGTGACGGGGTCCGCGACCGCCTGACTTGAATATTGTATTATACTACAAAACCTCCAACATGTTATTCCTTAAAATCTTCATGAATTTTCCTCCTCCTCCATCACCACCAACACAAATATATATATTTCTATGAAGATTTCCACAAGAGAAACTGTTATCTTAATGCTTGTCGTTAGCAAAAGTTACCACTTGAATGAATGCATTTATTCGTTTAGCTTAAACCGGGGGAGAGGAAGAGAAAGGAGCATTGTACCCAAGAGGAAGGTTTCACGCTGAGCACTGTAATATGTCTATTCTGTGTTGGTAGCAAAGTGTGTGTGTCTGTGTGTGTGTGTGTGGATGTTGTGCAGTCCAACTGGCAGAACCAGTGGCAAGGAATAAACTAAGCTGACTAGAGAGAAGCTTTAGAATTATCACCTCATAAATTTCTTTTGGAGATTTACCGGTGAAGCTGCTAGCCTGGTGGAGGAGAACGGGAGTGATATCGGTATAAGGTCCGGGCTCGGGCTCCTTATACTACGTCCGCAGAGGCGGAAGTGCGAGTGTAGACGAAAGGTATTAAGTAAGTAATAGTGGGCAATGAACATAACGACATCAGAAAACGGATGAAAGTGGGCAGAAGGAGGGAGCCAGGGAATCTCCGCCACGGTGGAGGTATACTACATGTTTATATAAGCATTACATGCGTATGCTCCAGCCATGCTGCCCATGCCTGCTCCTTCCAGAGAGAGGAGAAAAGAGACTGGGAAATAAGCGCTCTTTTCCGCTCCTCTGCCCTGAGAGAACTAAAATGAGCAAGACGGGGCCTGGGATGAGATGATGATGCTGATGATGAGCTTTGCGTTGACCATACTATAATATACTTTATTTGGACAAGGGATTCCTAAAATATCTTTCACCGTTCAAAAAAATACAAGTTAAACATATGAAGTGTACAGGAATAGGTATACATGTATATTTCCGTATAGGAGGCTCCCTCGCTCTTTTCCTCTTCATTTACCCCCAAAAGAAGCAGGCAGGCCCCTAGACGGCTACTTTTGTATATCATTTGGAATGGGAGAAATATACATAAGATATATCAAATGATAATGATAGCATGGCCTAGAGTACGAAAGTCAAGGCTGAAAAGTCAAAGTATAATAATATCTTGAAGGAGCAGGAGGCAGTGATGTAGAGTGAGTAACCCCAGTTTAAAAAAGTATATTATCACGATGATGATGAGAAGAGATGTTCCATATAAAACCAGAGGTCTTCTACAAGGGGAATTCCCGAGGTGGAAAGGAGAAACGACGGCGAGTTTTTAAGTAACCCGGATTCCCGTCTCATTCCTCTTCCCCTTTTTTCAGCCAACTTGTTTAAGCGGAAAAGACACAAAGTTAGATCCAGGCCATTTCATTTGGAAAGATAGTCTTTTTTTAAAAAGTGGATATATATATATGTATAACCCCGTCGCTCTCCTCCACCACCGCACCACAACTTGCATACCATCCACTAGCCCACCACCACCACTTGACTGCACTTGGTGTTTTTTTTTCGAAAGAAAAGTCATCCTCATTTTCATCATCACAGTCGTCCTCGTCGTCATTATCAAGTGAAAAAGGGGAGCTGGAGTGTTAGTCACGGGACGAGGGATAAAAGAAAGAGGGAAAAGTGAGAAATGTAAACCACATTTTGGAACTCGCGGAGCTTCACCCACGAACCACCACCACCACCCAGTCACATATTATACACTGCTGGCTCTCCAACTTTTATTCATCCATTCTTAATGAGAGGACAGAGGTAGAAGTTTACAAGTTTTTCTTGTCATCTGAGACGAAGCGGGGAAAAATCAGAGAGGAGAATGTGAAAGAGTGTGGTTTCCCAGAAAAAAAGTTAATTTCATACTGTTATTCTTCTTAACTCATTAATACCCTCAAAAACCACGAGCAGTAAGCGGGGAACAAAAAAGTTTTGAAATGGGGAGTAACATACACACACACACACACACACACATGCGGTGTTCCCTTTTTTATCAAACAAATCTCACAATTTTTCTCTCAAGTTTCACAGCTCTCCACACATTCATGTCCAACGTTGCGCTGCTGAAGCTGAATTGAATGTGCACATGTGCATAAATGGGATAAGAGAAAGTTGGTTTTTTTTGGATTGAAGACCAAACACATAATCATTCTTTATGGATGTCCATCATCAAAAAATTCAACAAGTTCTCCAGATTCTTTTAAAAAACAGAGGAAGAAATGGCAAGCACTTTGGTTTTATTGCGTGGGCACAATTTATCCCGGCTTAGTTTTTGACTCCGCAATTTTGCAAGTTTTTTCCTTTCCCCTTCTTCTTCTCTCAACTGCAATCCCAATAAAACATTTTTTATACACATGATGGAGCAAAACGCATCTTAAGGGAAATATATGGGTGTGAAGAGCGCATTCCTTTTGGAAGTGCAAATGAATACGCATTCAACCACTGCAACTAAAAGAATACAGGAATTTATCTAAACCTGGAAAGGCAAAAGAAATCCTGAAGAGTGGCGACAAAGATGGTAACAAGGCTTTTAAACCATTTTGTTCTCCGCCCTTCTTCCCCAGCGGCAGTCACAGCTGCACCATCTGAAATTGCATGCATGACATCACATAATCCAGTTTTTGAGATATTTTTTGTGTGAAACTGGGGAGCATAAAAAAGTTTTTGAGTTTTTTTTGTTTGGGGGAATGTCATTCTCAAAACTTTGAAGAGTCTTCTTTTTTTCGAAACGAGCTCCAACAATATTATGCAGCTGCAAAGTTTTTTGTTGGAGGCTTTTAAAAACACGAATTGTACGTTACACTTTCGAAGACAGCATTCAAGTGTGCACACGCAGTATGAAGAAAAATGTAAAGTGGAATTAGGAAGGGAAAGGGAGGGAGGGAGGGAGAGAGGGAGGATGACAATGACTAAAGTCGGGGAAAAGTGTCACTAGCAAAAGTCGAAAGGAGGAAGAAGTTTTCCTCCAGAAAAAATAGAAAGAAGCAGATTCTGTACTCAAAATGGTATACACAATATAATACCCTCTGTGTGCATATTTTTGAGCTGCGCGTATTAGTATGGAAAGTGGATGCTTCTGTATTCTGTAGAGTCAAAAAGGGAATTTTGTTGTCTGTCGTAAACTTATAGGGGGACTAGGAAGAAAAGTAGTCGGGGTCCGCCGGGGTGCAGGAGGGAAGATGCAGTTAGTTTTTGTGGTAATTGCACGAGTAGCTTTTCCGGGGCTTAACTTTTTTGTTTTCAATGGGAACATGTAAATGGGAAAGTGGTCCGCTGTCATCTCTCCTAAACCCGACCCGACGACTAATACCATTTAATATTTTGACCGGGACGGACATGTGTAGAGCAATGGAAGTTCGGGGAAATCCAGTTGTTTACATTCATGCTGGTGGACATCCGCCAGAGCAACTGATTGTGTGTGAGTGGATTACTGGGGAAAAGGGAGGAGGAGATGCAGACTTATGTTCGGCTTTTATAATCTTGTGTATTCCATCAAAGGGAATTTGAAAAAGTAAATGAGCTCATTCACTTTAGGCTACTAATAATGCTTCCGTCGTCATTCGTTGTTTTCCAAAATGTTTTGTTTTCCTCCTTTATAAAATATTAATTGTATCTGAAATTGTGTTTTAATCAAGTTGACTTTGGAAGCCAGGGACGGGATCCAATTCGGGATGAAATTACAAAGCACACATTTATCAAATCATCTCGAATAAAAGGGGGCTGGATGGGATGGGAGACAAAAAGTGGAAGGAGAGAATCGAATTGACTCTCTGATTTTTTTTTGTTAGCAACTGTTCCCCCATATACAATACACACTCGCTCCCCTTGATACGTATTTTTTCCCCTCGTGTGTATAGCTCTCCCCACGTATAAAGTTTTAGTTTTTTTTGTTTGAAGAGTATACATATTTTTTGTATTTACAATGTTTTGGTCGGATGCTGACAAAATGAAATTTATGTCAACATCACTAGACGGTAAAGGTCTGTCTGGTTTAGTTGGGATAAACATAGATTTTGTGCGAAGGTGCCTTCAGGGACTGAAGAAGAGAAGAATCTTGGAAGATCCAAAGAAAAAGAGCAGATGCTGACCTGGATGCTTTTGCATTGTGCGAGCAACTGGATCAGGAGGGGAAAAAGAAATGGAGTGGGCAATATGATTCACTATATTTTATCCATTCCATCGAATCCTTCTTCATCTCATCCTTTTTTTCTCCGTCGTCTCCTCTTTAAAACAGTTTCTCCTGGAAAAAATAAGAAAGGAGCCACTTGACAAACTCATTGTTTTCCCACTTTTCCCTTCACTTCGATTCTTGAGCCACTTGGCTTAAGTATATCATCCAGAGAGAGAGAGAGAGAGAGTGTGTGTGTAAGCATAGGCACGACGACGGGAAAGGAAAGGAGTAGTCGAAGTCTCGGCGAATGTTGTCCAACTTTCAGCATAAATACATGTAAAGAAACACTCAATGCATGTATCAATATCCATCCGCACACACACTTTCTTCTCCCTTTTTTGTTTCCTCCTCCCGTCGTTCCCTTCGCGAAGAGAAGAGACTACGACGCTGCTGCACCAAACAAGTCTACGTGGGTTTTCGTATCAGCCAAAGATTCTCTAGATATTGCTACAATGGACATGTCAAACGAGATCAGTTAAATAGATGGCCTCTGGAGAAACTACTTTTTCTTCCCCGCCCAGTGTGTCTCAGTAGACCGCACACTGCACTGCACTCTGCTCTGCTGCTCCTACTGATACACTTTTCTCCAACAACATCTTCACATCTCAATGCCCTCCCCAGAGGATAGAGGAATGTGTGTGAGAGAGAAGAGAAGAGGAGAAGAAGAAGAAGAACACGAAAAAAGTCGGTATTGAGATGGGTGTATCTCTCTTTCTCTCTCTCTAGGTATCGTCCTGCATATCTCGCGAAAATTCATGCACTTGTACATTTCATTCTCCATCCTTACGCCTCGCTTGGCGGGGACGGGTTTCGATTTTTTTTCTTGGAGGTTTGCCCGCCTGCCTCTTGCAAATATAGGAATAGTGTATGCAAGGTGGTGGCTTTTGTTTGGAGATCTGTTCGGCATTTAGGATGAGCTATATATTTCTCCATTATATCTTAAAAATAAGGGTATCCCTTTTTAAACGAATATATATTTTTTCTAACGAGATGGGTTAACTCGCCAAAAAGAGAGGAAGAAAAAAGAGAAAATGTCTTTGCAGTACTAAAAGGGGAGTTGGGGGAGACCCACTTTTCCAAAACTATTGTCGAGTTCTCTCTCTTCTGAAACAAAAGCGAGGGGGAACTGTGTTAGACGCTTTTGTACCTTTATCCAAGGATGAGGAGGCCGGCGATAGAGAGGACAAGGATAATATAGGCATTTTCCCAGCAGTAACGTTACACATGGCTATATTCCAGGGCCCACTTGAAGGAATGTTCGTCGGATGAGTCTGGAAGAGATCTACCCTGCCTCGCAGCGCAAAAACTGCTTTTCCCTGCCTCTTCCGCCTTGCAGTTAGGTAAAGAGCAATCATCTTATCGTAAAAGTGGAGCATCTTTTCCCTTCACCCACAATAACATGGTGGTATCACTATCACACAAGACGAGGACGAGGACGCTAAGAGCAGCAGTCGGCAGTAGCTCTCACCAAACTTTTTTTTTCGTCTTCTTCTTCTTCATCGTCTTTGGTCCTCTCTTGTTTTTACTACATTTCATACTCCCCTGGCTTCCTCTAGCTCAGCTACCCATTGAGCTCAACACTTGAAGGGAGAGAGACATGATATGCACACACACACACACACACACACACACACATCCAACTTTAATATGCAAACTTGATGTCATCCCGAATTCATCCTTTTTTTCCTCCTCTAGCTGCTGCACAGTTACCTTTTTTCCCTCTCTCTGGCCATTTTTATGAGCTCCCTGGCGAAGCTTCAAAGCCAACTTTCGTATGCGCCCCGTGTCATGAGTCATGAGCAAGTCAAATCAAGATAAATGCGTGAGTATTTGCATGGAAGATGTGGTTTGCACAAGTGGAATGCGGATAAAAAGAAAGAAAAAAAAGTCTGGAATTTTCGGAATGGGAAGGAAAGCCAATGATTTTTCCCCCTTTTTACTTTTTCTTCATGTTAAAATCCTGCCAAAAAATCAACATGTATGACTTTCCCGTCTAAGAAAATCCGATATTTCCCGTTTTTATCGGCAAACTTTTTCAACTTTGGTCTAGCCGGCTGGATAATCAAAGGAAAATGAACTGGACACACGGAGCGCGGACTACTGTCCCATTATAAGTGGAGATAATCAATACTAAAAATCCTTCTTCCATTTTCCCCAGTTCCGGAGCCCCGCATATAAAAGTTACTTTTGGCTCTCTAAAATGTAGAGCAAGCGGGGTTTTCACATGATCAATATGAAATAGACACGGGATGTGTGAGCGTGAGCACGACCCACACAGGAAATGTAGATCATGGTAGTTTACCCCTTGTATAGTATCACATTTTCAAGACTTTTACGAGTTTTTTTTCTCTACTGCACTATCTCAACTTGAAATAGACTTTTACCATCACTTCTTGTGTTCTACATAATGCATCAATAAAAACGGGTAAAGGGAGTGAGTATAAAAAACTATAAAAAAAGGCTAGTATTTTTTTTTCTCTCTCTCCCTCTCTCTCTCTCGAAGCATCCTCCTCATCCTCCTCCCTTTTCCCCGTGTATACATACGTATATTAGGTAGGGCTACACACACAACAGCACTTTGTTGTAATTCGGGTTGTAGAAAGTAATCAAACAATCGTATAAACCGTAGACAGCAAAAGGGAGCTTGGGAGAATCATTGTGCATATATTTGTCTTCTTGAGAGAAGAGAGCCCATCTACACATCTATTTTGTAATTAAGATCCAAAAAGTTTCCAACTCGGGCTGGAAAAAGGAGGAAAGAGTAAAGCCATGTTGTAAATCGCCAACATGGCATATTTATACTTGTGCCGGTTTAATGAAAAACAAGTAATTTTCTTCTGGGAGGGAGCAAAGGGAGGAAGCTACCTTTTCCTCCGTATTTCATTTGTGTGTACACAGAATACTCCCACTTTACTACTACCCGACCCTCCCAAGATAATTATATGCTGTGATATAAAATATTGGGTATTTATCTAGATCTACGTCATGCTGCATTTCCCCCGAAATACACTCTCCCCCTCTATTATATATTTCCCAATAAAACTGGATTCGCTATTACTTGTCTCGTATTTAAATTATTACACAAAAGTAATATAATAAGGCGGATGGGGACATGTCAGCAGTTGTGAAATTAGAGTTTTTTCCCCCGAAAAGAAAAAAAATGAAATTATACTTACAGAATGTGGATTTGACATCATTTTGTGCTTCAAGGTTTTTCCGTCTTCTTGTCTCGGAATTGTTGCCAAAAAATGGTTTCCACTTGATGTCATTTTTTGTGCCAATGTCCCTAATCTTGTCCACTGACTTGGTGTTTTGTCTTGTGTCATCGGCAGAAAAAGAATTGTAGGGCTCCAGCCATCAAAAACGGGCATGTCACAACGGAAGTGAAAAGTCCCTGCTCCCTGACATTATCTTGGAATGACATCTTCTTTTTTTGAGATAGGGAGCCAGTCATGAGCTGAAGAAATATACACACAAAAAAGTTTGCTGCTTTTTTTTTGTTTTCGGGTGCGTGAGCAAATTGACGAGATACATGCACTTACAAAGAATATATACCCGAGTGAGTATAATACCCGTACATTCATTTTTCTCTACTTTCACGTCATAAATATGTAAGTTTGTTTAAAGTGAAGTGGAATAGGAAGAATGGGAAAGATTTTCGAGGGAAATGTGGCGTACAAGCATATCCCATGGAACTTGGTTGGGCGGTCAACTGACAAGTTGTTGGCTTCTTGGTAACTTACGGGGAAAAGGGGCGGCGGGCAAAAAAAAATGCTTGCTTTTTTGTTCCTTCTTCTCTCTACTCACAATTTCCAGTCGTTTAACATGTTATCATATGCTAAATATTAGTAATGGTGTAATATAGAGCGGAAGGAGAATGGAAAAAAAGCGGGCTCATAAAAGCATAAAATTATTCCGGAAGGGAAATTGCTTTCTTTTTCTTCGTTTTCACTCGCGAGGACGATCTGTTTACAGCTATTTCTCACAACCAATGACATACAATATGGGAGGAAGGGGAGAAATGTGTTTTGAAAGGAACTCATACTCTGCCTACTAGCTCACTCCACAGAGAGACGGCTAATACACAGAAGACGTGTTGAACCCGACACACACAGAGAGTAGATACCACATTCGCATTCACGCAGTATATGCATAATATTTTTTTCTTTCAAAAACGTACTTAAACACCGATGCCGCTGAGCATTACAATAGTCATCTCATTTGTCGACAATTTGTGCAAAAAAAAATATTCCCGCTTGGTCTCCACCAACTCAACGGAGAGGAGATTCCCCATTCATTCCAATTTTTGTGAGAAGGAGCAGTTGTAAAATGCGAGAGGACTGCATAATATCCCTTGTTTTCCCTTTTTCTACTTCATTTCATCCGTTTTCATTTCGCTTTAAGTGGCACTTCTCCTCAATTTTCTGCTTGTAGTTCAAACCCCTCGTAAGTAGGAGCAGAAGCAGAAGCAGAACACATAATCATATCTGAATGAGCTGACTATGCGATCCTGCTATGCTGCTGGCCTTCCCAGAAAAACATTTTTACTAACTTGAAGAAATAGAATATCATAAAATTCAACTAAAGGAAGGAAGGAAAAAAAAGTCGACTACCGTAAAATAAGATGTGTGCCTTGGAGGTTTTTTTGTGCAAATATAGCCCACACTCTTCAAAGATTGAAACATGGAGTGATGGGAAAGTTTGCTGGAGAATGAAACAAAATTATGCCAACTTTCATCAGTTTCTTTACGTACATATACGTACGTACATATATCTAAACATTCCCGTATTTTTTCGTAGTGATAATAAAAATGGGCACTGCTATACATACCCGAACACTGAACACCCATGTAGTACATTTTTGCAATTCTCATAATCATTTTTTCCCTTCCTCCCTTGCCTTCTCAAAGTTGATTCTCAAAGTGAAATCAAATATTCCGCATAGCACACCCAGCCCCCGAACTCGGGGAATATATATGAGGCTGTTGTGTATACGAAAATTATCTCGCTCCCCGCTTTTTGAACCAAGGATGGCATATGCAGTTCTAGTTCTTGGAATAGTCGACGATCAACATGAGCATATCGTATCATCGTCATCATTAGCAGTTCCAAATGTCTTGACATGGAAACTGTCCTTGTGACTTTTATCTCATTACTTCTACTACTACAACTCCTACTCGGTCGGTTCCTCTGCAGCAGCAGCGGGTGCCTCGTGCCCGCCGTACTCGGATCTGTATCCGTGCCGTACGCCCAATTGTGGGGATACTGGGGAAAAGGGTATATTTAAAAGTGGAGGAGTCACTTGATATTGTCGTCTTTCCCTAAGGGATTACAAATTGCTATTAGGTTACATAATTTCCTTCTCGACTCTCACAGGGACTCCAACATTTACCGAAAAAAATTCTAATCTTGTTCGATGTAAAAAGAGGAGAGAAAAAATGAAGTGACTGGTGGTGATGCTCCTGCTGTTCCTCTGTATTTCTTCTCCCTTATTCCATCTGAAACGATCTTAAAAGTTATGTGTCTTCGGACTTTCTAATACTATCTAACATTTCAATTTGAGATTGCCTTGAAGAAAAAAAAAGTCCCATAGTGCACGCGGCTTACTTTAACATTGGGAGAGAGAGAGAGAGACACTCTCCTCCCCCTCCTTCTATTTCACATTTTTTTTTCTGGAGGAAAAAAAGTCAGAAAATGAAGAGAGAGAGAGAGAGAGAGAGAGTGGAGAAGAAGAGGAGAATTTTTTTTGGACGACTTTCGGTTGAGATGCTCGATTTACTTGAAGTCTTGAGGAATCCATTTCAGCTGGAAGAAGAACCAACGACGACGACGACGACGACATTTTTTCGGAACAAGCTATATCACCTTCACTAGAGAGTTGTGTTCACTAGAGAGATACATATCTATCCCTAAAAAGTTTTTTTTACAGATTTACCTACTTCTACCCTTTTCCCAATGATACCGTCATCATCATCATTTTCCTCATCGAATTTCCAACGGGGAAAGAATTGGAGAAATCACTAGCCGACCAGAACGCGGCAGTCCAACCAAGTTTCCAATGGGCTTCATGCTAGAATGCGGGACAGTGAAAGTTTTTGAGGGGGAAAAAAAGCTAGAAAAAAATTTCTTTCTTCATTTTTGCTCCATGCTTGTCGGTTCTTCTCGCATCACAGGAGCATTTTTAGTCGATGAGCCCTTTCAACCAGTTTTTCCGGTAACCACATGCACAGTTTGAAATGAGATTTCATCTATTTTTAGCATCTTATTTCACCCCGGATGTCATTTGGGCTGGCATGATGGCATAATTCTGCCACTCAAAAGTTTTATATGCAATCCAGAGCGAACGGCTCTTATCTTCCAAGCGGTGGTGTTGGTGGTGGTTACAGAGGGTTTTCTCTGTGGATTTTCCATCTGGAAATATAAGGTCAGGGGGTTTTTCCGTCGAGAATCCGCCTATCAATTAAAAATTGACTTTATTGCCTTCCCGAAGCCTATCTTCACAGCTCATTGTTCCCATCAACTTTGTGACATCCACTCTCTCTCTCGGGGAAAGTCTTATTGGCCTCTATTGAAAATCTCTTGTGAAAATTCCTTCATTCTCTCGTTATTACTTTGAGCGGCAGCCAAAGCCACTAAGTTATTCATCCGGATATTAGCTCCCATTCCCTTTCATGCAGTTAGGCAGTCCCCGTTGCTAATTTCAAGGAGATTTGATGGCATGTGCGAAAATAATCCCGTAGTTAATTTAACAACACGTCAACTACATTTTGAGTTATATATATGTTCGCGAAATTAGAGGGATCCCGATTGGATCTTCGGTATAATATGGCGGCTCCTCCTAGCCCAATTGTAAACTGGGGCTGTGCACCACACAGGACACAAAAAATGCTCATTCATCCGGAAATTCTCCTTGAGCCAATGATCATCATCACGACTCAAGCAAATGAAACAAAGCCGATAAAAAGTATTTTATGATTTTCCCCGCAGCAGCAATTGCTGTATCAGGGAAAAACAAGTTTGAGAGCGGGCTTGCTACATTACATTACACTACTACTACTCCCCTAAAATATAGGACACTTAAGGAACGAACGAAGAACGGGGTTACATATCGTTGACGCCAAAACAACGTTTTATATATATATATCTAGATATATATATATTATTTCCTTGTGTCAGCATTAGACCGTTTGTCTCCCTCCTCTGATGAGAAAATTCCACAGGAGGATGGAATATATTAGCCTAAAGGTGGATATAGAGGGAAGAAGGAAAAAAAAAAGTCGTTTAATCCGACGAAACCCTCCCGATTCTATATATTACATTTCATTGGACCAATTTCGGCTATAAATGATATAGTTCGCTCTTCTCCGAAGACGCTGTAAACGTTGCCAATAACGCTACCACATCTCGCCCGAACCATCAGTTAGAAAAAGAGGGAGAAAATGAAGAAAATTGCCATGATAAAGAGACATTGTAAGATGCAAATGGCTCAAGATGTGCTGGGGATAACGACAAAATACCACACATGTGTCTATACATACGACATACTCATCCAGTACATGCATGTAAATGTGAGACGATGAAATGGGAGTAGTACAGTAAAAATATAATATGTATTTGCGATATAGGCATATACAATCATCCATGTCATAAGCCATCAGGATTTATGAGGTAGTTGGCAAAGAAAACAGTGGAAAGGCTGGAGAAAGCTTGTTCGCATTGTGCCGATGCGATATATGCGATTCTTAGCGGAAAACAAAAATAAGCTATTTGCGTCTATAAACAGAGAAGAGTAACAGCAGCAGCGGAGCGATATCTGACAAAGAGATGTGCACAATGAGTGAACAATATATTTCAGGCTATATTCACAATCGACGACGACGACCCCATGCTAGATCTCGATATCAGTTACATTTCCCCCTCTTTCCAAACCATCTTCGTTTTATGCCCTTGTCTATTGGCAATCAAATGGGGGCTAAGAACAAAAGTTGTGTGTTGTTCGGAGGATAGGCGAGCAGGGAGGCAGGATCACATATTTACATATTGTGTTGTAAAGGATTGGTGTGCATTGGCAATCCTACAAATACGCCTCCGTGACTATGTATATATCCGATATCCAGCGTGGGATGCCAAGGCTTGTTCTTCATTTTAATGGTTTTAAGTGCACAAAAGAAAGTCAATGTAATGGTCTCTCTCTCGAGCCGAAGCAACACAACGGCTAAAGTAATTCACAAGAAAAACATTAAAAAGCCGTTAGACTCATTTCATAACGTAATCTTGTTGAAGAGAGGAACGAGGACGACTACTACTTCATGAGTGAACCTTTGTCGACAACCGGAGAGAGGAGCACAGCACAGTAAGATTCCCCACACACGGTAGACAAGCAGGGCAGGGATGATGATGAACCAGTGTATTAGCAAAGGATGTGGTAAGTATACAACAATATTATCCAGGAGGAGCTCACAAGAGCATTAAAACGCACTAAAAAGCTAAGGATGGCTGGAAGCAATGTACATAATAAAAACCTGAGCCTAGTCCAGGAATAAAAGGGTAGACCGAGGACGCAGATATACATAATAATATGTAGAGCCAGAAACTTTGTACAGATTTGCCATTCCTCTCTCGTCTTTTATGCATATTATCCCAGTTTAGTAGTACAGCTGTAAAGTGCACATTGTTTAGTCTTCACCACCACCACCCCACCACTATGCATATAAAAGAGATTTTCGTTTTTTTGGCTCTATGTAATAATAATAATGTGAGGATGGAAGGGACAGGATATGTGAGCACATTATGAGCGTTGATGAGCGACCTTCCTAATCCTCGAAAGCGTACTTTGGATTTTATCCTTGGAAATCATCATCATCCCATAGTCTTAACTTGATGTGATATCCTACCACCCCAATATAATATAGGTATTCGCTTTGCTTTGGCTTCCCCAGAAATTCGGAATTCACGGAGGGTTCCCCCGTGCGGTAGCAATGACTTTATGGCGCAACCCAAAGATAGATAGATCTTGTGTATTACAAAAGTGTATTACACTTGCAGTATTATATTTCCCAACATCATATCATCACGATGATCACCAAGTCCATTGTGTTTTGTAATAATGCTTTTGTTGTTCCGACTTATTCCGTCCATTAATCGAGATGATCATTTTGTGTTTGAGGATTATATTCCCTCACCAAGTGTGTGTCTCAACCTAGTTTTCCCCCTCAAAAAGTTGGGGGTTATGGGAAAGTTTCTCGATTTTGGGTGACTGGGATGTCATTGTTTTCAACACTTTGACATTTATTCCTTATCGGACGCCCGACAACTAAAAACACATGTATAATGGTTTGGAGTCAACAATACACTCAAAAATAAACTTTCTCTCTCCCTCCCTCTCTCTCTCTCTCACTTTCTCTAAAAACCTGTCTGTTTAGCCCGCAAAGATTGTCCTGTGGAGTAAGTATATCCCGTGAAAGAGATGAAGGAACATAAAGGATTCCTTTGTTATAGACTCTGCCGCGCGGCGCAGTGTCTCATACCTATACACTGTCGGATTATCCGAACATGCGTTTCTTTTTCTTCATTTTCCCCATTGTTCATCTTCATTATCGGCCACTTGAAACCCTTTGTATGAGGAATTTACAATGCCATTGGGAATGGGCTTTGAATTAACTGAGAGAGAGAGAGAGAGAGAGAAATTAAGTTTTTCTTTTTCGGGTGAAAACAATACCTATAATATACCTACATCTACAACATCAGCTCTCCAGGTTTTGTCCCCGAATAAAGAAACTTTTCCCTATATTTCTGGAGAAAACATGATGCTCCCACCATCCTTCCTGTTTTCCCTTCGAACAATGCGCCTACTTTGTACACATTTTAACCCAAGACGGGTGTAATGAAGAAAGGGAAATTGTACAAGAAAGGGCTCTGGGTTGTTGCAACAGGGAAAACAGATAAAAAAGTTCTGAATTAGGAAATATGTTAAAAGATACTCGGAAGAAATTGCTGGTGGTGAAAGCACAAAAGTTTTTTTTTCTCTCTCTCTCTCGACCCGAATCATTTATGCTGATGCAGAAAGGTTCCTTCCTTCCTGAGCAAATATATATAGTGCATATACGGACACTGCACATTTTTTCTCCTTTTTTTACAGTTGTACTTTGCTTATCTTGAGTTTCATGGGAGAAATACAACTGTGTTTACTTGTATTCCAAGATGGTAACTGCGTTTTAGGGAAATTGACGAGTCTTTTGGGGCCAGGGTAAGTGCAACTTTTAGAGATACATTTCTTTTCTAGATTTTTTTTCTTTTTTTTTCTCTCTCTCTCTCTCCACATTTTTTTCCCGTTCCGACGAGTTACAAAACCAGGTCTAACTGCTGTGCGCCCATTTCAGTAACTCTTTTCCATATCTAACCTAACCAATCAATAGAGCATCCTTGTCGGCGGATTGCTTATTGCTTGTAGTTCCGGAGGAAATAAACTAGTCACGTGGCTAATTAGGTAGGAGGAATTCTGGATTCATCCGATTTTTCCGACATCCGTATTACAACTTACACGATATAATTTTTCAGAGAAAAACCTCTAGCTTTTTTTAACGATGCATTTCGTTATCCACTTCAATTAGCCGGCTTTTCATACAGCTTTTGAAATAGGCATTTTAACCATTTTAGGCTGTTTAGCTTTGCTACAAAATAAATAATTACCGGCTTGTAAAAAAACGTGTGGTACTAATTTCTCCTCGTTTTTTACGACCACCACCACCACCCCGACCAGGTACTTTTTCTACACAAGTTTTAGATATGTTATTGCTTCATTCCGGCGGGTGAGAGTCATAAAACGGAATGAGTCATCTAGTCCTGTATAGTTCAACGACCCGGGATTAGCAAAGTGAATTAAAGGAGCAGATGCACAATATATGACTTATCTGTTACCACCGCATACACGTACCCTTGTTGTCTTGTCGTCGTTTTTTTTGGCACGGATGAGAGCTATGTACCATGTGCACAAGTGGTTGAGCATCAGTACAAGGGTACACAATGAAACCTTAATTGCTCCCTGGTAAGTAGACTCACGCCGAGTTTGTTATTGAGTGAATCACAATCATCATGATGATGATCATCATCCCGAGTTTTACTCCTCACGAGTTTATGGTGATGGTGTGTGTGTGTGTGTGTGTGTGTGTGTGATGAAAGCAGAGTGAGATGAGTAGGAAAATCCTGTAGTGTGTGGAGTGGTGTGGTGGTGGTGGGTGCTTCATCTGTAAATAACTTGGTTGGAGTACCCAACGAACGTTCCACGTTCCAGAGCTAATCTGACTAATGGCTAGTGCTACTTTAGAAAATCAAACCTAATCACAGTTCCCCACTATCTGGCTCTTCATCAACGTTCATTGATGTTCATCCTCAGAGAGAGAGAAAAATATGCGAGGATGGTTGGTTGGGAAGTTGTAAGTTTACTTTGGGAAAATGGACGGGTGTATATCAGAGTGAATTTCATTTCACCTTTTTGCTAATACCATTTAACTCATTTTTTTCTCCGGTGGAATGATGAGAAACCTTCTCAAACCAAGGTATAGGTATACATTATTCCTCACAGTGATCGATACATCTCCACATTACCTCTTTCTGCCTCTAATCGTAATGGGTTTACTCTTGCTCGCAGAGTGCAGTCGGTCGGTTGGTGGTGGTGGGATGCCCTTGCAAATAGGAAGGGGAAAAAAAACTTGTGTTCTATCTTTTTTCCTCCTCTCCAGATTGATAAAAAAAATTATTCGTTAAAAGGAAAGAAAAAAAACCTGGAAAGCCAACAACTCAGGCAGCAGGGATGAAATAAAAAGCTTTAAAAAATCTATGAGACGATAGGGAATCCGCTTTAGGGTAATGAGAACAAGAGCTCTCACAGGAGCCAAGAGTTTAGGAGATGAGAGAGAGAAAAAAAAGTGAGCAAAAGGTATCTGCTGCTGCTGCTGCTGCTGCTGGATAGGCAACTCACCCGAAATGAAATGGTTATAGTCTCTTTTTCCCCTTTATTACCACAACCGGATATTATGCTAAAATGTTTCGAGTCTCTATCCACGGGAGAAAAAAATCCATACATATTTCCGGTAAGATTATTAAATTAAGTGGAAGAAAGGTTAAAGACGTTAATGCCTCTAGTTTTACATGCACGCGGAGGCTTAATGCGTTGGATGTAATATAATTTTTTCCGCTTACACTCCACTCCACTCGGGGAGGAGTGGTGTGTGCATATACACAAAAAATGTCTCGAATTTTTAAGGCCTCCCGAGGTAGAACCCTGTTTTCCCTCCCCCGTCGTATAGAAAGCTTCTTAAGGAAAGATCAAAGGGAAAAAAGTATTTATATTGTTCTTTCTTTTGATTCTTTTTTTCTTCTCTTTTTTCACAGCATCATCTTCTTCCCTTATGCATATTCAACCTGCCTCCGTTTCCACTCTCATGTTGCTCATTATCCCTTTCGGCTTTCCTTGACTTTCTTACTCCAGTTTCAACAGATGCCCTCATGCATGGGTCTAGAGATCCGAGTGAGGCTCCATAAGCCCGGATAATAATAATGTGTAGTAATATTCCTTAAGCTTATCGATTCCCGAGAAAAAAGAAAAGCGTGTTATATATTTTTTTTCGCAGACATTTGAAATAAAAGAAGGAAGGATTTTCGAGATCCATTTATTATGGGTCTATTCCGGGAAAGGCGGAAGTTGTAAATGGTGCAGTAGTAGTCAAACAATGAAGAAAACATAAACCCTTTCTCATATTGTTTTTCCCCATATTGCACTGGCGAAGGAAGGAAAACACCCCCACAGGACGGGAAAACCCGGGCTGGCTGGAAGTTGGAAGAGTCAAGCATAAATATAATTCTTGGTTTAACGCCTCCGCGTCGTACAATTTTCCCACACACTATCGTGAAGCCGAAGCCCTGCTAACAGATTTAAAAAAGGAAAATCGTCACCACAGGGTGGCTTCGCGAAAGTTAGTTAATGCCCGGCTGTGTACATGTATCCCGCCAAACATTCATTGTGTACACATGAGCGAGCCACAATATCATTAGAACCTCGTTCCTCGTCCTTCTCCTTTAGGACTGTGTGGAAGATGAAAAAAAAATCGGTGGTTTTTTCGTGTAACCAACCAACAGCCAACCCATCATCATGCTCTAGCCCACCAGTGACAAAGATGGTGTGATGTGAAATGAACCTCTTTTTCTCCACTTCCTCACTATTTTCCCCGTCTGTCACCACACCATTTCAGGGGTTTTTTTGCACCGTTTACAAAGTTCACTTTCATATTATGATTTACTACAAAATGCTTCTGTTCAGCAGGTCTCCCGATAACATCAGCTTGATAAGATGAAACACATTTTTTGAGGCTAGCGCTAGCCCACACTAAATACACAATCCACACTTTTTTCTCTCTTTCCTTTTCCCACTGTGACAACCGGAGGAAACAGAGGAGCATTTGAGAAAAGGGTCTACACTACACTTCTCCCTTTCTCTCTTCCCTCCTGTACAAGTGGAAAAAGGCATAATTCAAGAATGCCCTGTAAATTTATTACCAAGGCCTGTATGGATCACCCATAACCATGAATTTTGCTGACATTTATATAACGATAATGTCTTTTTCTTCTCGCACTTTAAGTGCAATGCACTTACCCAACCACCGCATCACCACTTTTGGCTCACGATTTTTCCCCCGACGAGTTTCTCCTCGGCTATCACAAGACAAAAGACGGAAGCTGAAGGAGGCACAGAGGAGATCGAGTCATGTTGTGGAAATCTGGAAACTCTGGGCATACAGCCTACATACTTACATTCTTTTTTTGCAAATATAGCTATAAACCTCCAAATTGTGCTTGTCTTTAGGAGGGGGAATGAGAAAAAGTAATGGGTCAATAAGTGTACTCCATGCTTTTAGACGTGATTGCCATGATAAACATATACATAATATACCATCGTATAGCCGGTGGTGGTAGAGGAAGCCGGTTGCCAGGAAAAGCATATCATTACCAAGGATCGGTCGGTCGGTACACGTTATTTCTCATCTTTTTTCGCCTTGTCTTCGCTCCTGTCTGTCTGCAGTAAATATAATTTAAAATGGAATATTTCCGACCATGTTTCCACCCTTCTGGGGTGGGTGCACTATATAAACCCTTTATTTCCTGATTGGCTCTCGAGATAGTATTAGGGGGTGAGAGTGAAAGTGAAAGAGGGAGCATCGAGCAGGTCGTATTATTGTTATTATTTTTTGTGCTGCCGCTGCTCCTCCATTGCTCTGCTACCGTTTATATGCGGAGCAGGATTTTATAAAGAAATACAAATAAAAAATAAAAACATGGTATATACAGATCGGTATTTGCAACTTGACAGATGACACGACACATCTAAGCCTTTTGCGTGGAAAGTGTTTTTCGTTTCTGAACTCCTCCGCGTCCTCGTCCTCGTCCATTTCACACAAGTTTTTGGACTCTGAGACGAAGAAGAAGAAGAGGAAAACTGAAGACCAATCTCGTATTCGGCTGTCTGGCTGTGAGTATACATACGGATAGAGTTCTCTTAGGTGGATTTTCCTCCTTGGGAAAACTCGGGAGCACAAAAGATACGGTCGCTGGCATCGTGTTCCCTTTTCCACTTTGACAAGGATTTATGTGTGTCATTCCTCTGTTCAATTCAGCCACTGCACTGTTTAGAAACCGTGCAAGCATTGAAAATCTCTGGCTGTATAGTAGGCACGCATTTCAGAGAGGGAGAGCGAGAGAAGAGGAGAATGTACACCCCGTGATATTTTTTTTCTTCAAAGGAAGCACATGGCACATACCGGACATGATTTCAAGCTGGAGGGAAAAAGAGTAAAGAAAATGCACATTTGCTATTTTATACTATTTTCTTTTTTCCAGAATTTGCAAGACTACGGCCTTCTTTTGTACACACAAAGTATTGTAAAGAAATTTCCCTTTTTCAGTCCAATATCCTTTTTTCTTCTCGCTAAATGTGGATTGAGTTGGAAGCATTAAAATGCTGATGCTTGGATTCCAAGCAGAGTACAAAAAAAAGGATGAGGAGTTGGGTGGAATAGGTATATTATTATATATGGAGAAAATGCAAAAGGCCCCCGTTTTGTGCCCGAAAGCACGCTGGAAGTTTAGTGAAGCAGAAGTACATAAGGCTACCTAGTAGGATAGGAAGTGAATCGTGAGACGTCTTCCAAGCAGGAGATTCCGCGATAGAGAGATAGTTAAAGAGCAAGACAGGCCAGTGTTCCGACTGGAACAGTAAATCACTGTAACCCCACACACACACACACATGAGATACACATAGTGTATTGGATGCGCACAATATTTTTTGAAAAAATATATATCACTTCATCCTACACATATATCCAGCTAGAGTAGTAGTGTGTGTGTACCCGTTTTTAGCCCAAATGCAGATTACTCACGCATAGCAAGAGTTTTCTCGAAAAAAATGGATTTTTCCTCCTTGTGTCGTGTGTATACAACCACTAGAGATTTTCTCATTGGTTCACTTGAACTAGTTTTGCAAAAAGGAAATGCCATCATTTCCCCTTGATTCCTATTCTAATCTGAATATTGAAAACCACCACCGCCGCCGATATAATGCTTTCTATATAGCCTCCCACAAGAAGAAGAAGAAGAGCATAAAGACAGGAATGAATTATTGACATTTTTTTTATACTCTCTTGCCGTCGCCCCACACACAGCCACAGAAGCATTTTCCAATATCCTCTCGACGACAGCTTATTGCTGTTGATGCACAAGAATACGAATCACAGAGAATCAATGATGAGTGTTGTGGACTCGGGAAAAAATATAGCAGTTGCGAACGATACTGGTATTTTTTTTACATTGACATCGTGATGCTATGTGGAGAGAAAAAAAAATGCTGGTTTACACACTCTCTCTCTCCCTCTCTGCCTAAGCATCAAAGGAAGACATGCAAGTAATGAAATGATGGTGGTGGTGGTGGTGCATGGTGGTGTGGTGGTGGTGTGAGTTTATAATATGTACGTCATTCCGATTCCGTCGTTTCGTTGCTACTCTTTCTCTTCAACTCCAGAGCTTTTTTGGGGAGAAAGCCATATGTGGTAATGTGACAGTATCTGATAAAGGCGGGGAAAAGTGTGGAGGAAATAAAAATGAAATGCGAGAGCAGAGAACACTTCCCCTCCACGACCGCCGCCACACACTGTTCAAATGATACTTGAGATACAGATCTGGTCTCGTCACTACACACCCTGTCTAAATCTCATCCTGAAACATCCCACTCGACCTAGATATGAGGATGAGAATGCAAAAGGAGATGGTCATGTTGAAGATTTTTGAGTTATTACAAAAATATAATATTATGGAGTTTCAATAAGCAGCTTTTTTTCTGGAAAAATAAACGGCTGCATTCTCCAGTTCATTTATGCAGAGATCGGAGGGCAGGAGGGGAAGGAAAGATGCTCGTTTTGACCTCGAGCTGCCACCCAGCCTTCCGGTACTTCTTTTAAGTTGAGTTTGGACTGTTAGGGAGTGAAGATTTAGGATGATAAGAGGCAATCTAGGGAGAAAATCTTTTGCCAAGCGTGTTTACACTTTGCCATTATTGATGACAGTTGGAATAACTATAGAGAGTGAAGAGTAGGGTAACAACACTGGGAAAAAAATCCTCTTGTGAGATTTAGTTGACAAAGTCACGCAATCACGAACGGGAATTTGGGTCAAATAATAAAAAAAATGTGGTGGACTTATGTACACCCCATTTTGAATTTCATAAACACACACTCCACCGTGATGGAAAAGCTATATAGAATTTCACAGCTATTAAAAAGTTGCCGTAGGCATAAAAACACGTGTAATGACACCCATCCCATCCCCGTTCATAAAAAGTCGTCCTAGTCATTTCTCGCCCATTTATTACCCCAAATATCTACCCACTTTTAAAGCTATCCAGTGAAAAAAAATTAGCTCATCAAAACCGAGCTCTGAAAAACATCTCCATACGAAAATTAAGGGCGAAGTATGTTTGTGGAAAATTGGGAAAAGTGGCAAACTGAGGAAAGTTTTATTGCAAAACTTGGATAGGACACGACTGTCACAACCCTCATTCCCTTTTTTCTCCAGCAATGAATGACTAGAAGAGAGAGCATTGAATGTATCTACTCAATTTTACATAAACGGTAGAGCAGAGGATTTCGTTGCTGCTGCTGCGGTTTTCGGTTCTGCTGAAATTCTAATACGATTTTTGCATAAGCTTTTCAAATGAATACGTAAGAAAGGAGATAACAAAAGGGAAGGGATGATGGGATAAGCCAAATAAAAAAAAATCCAAAAGTGGACTCGGAAGCCAAGGATGGTTCCCGAGGCTGGAAAAATTGTAGATATAAACTCAAAATGTTCATCTTCTTCTCTCCACCTCGTCGTGAATTGCGTACGTATGCATGTCCCCGCTATAATCACAGAACCTTATCCCCAACTGCATATATAATCGTATATGCTCCACTCCAGCCCTTGGAACCACCACTATACTGGTATGCACAGTGTTGGAAACCACTTCAAAAAAGCCAACCTCCGACTAAAAGTTTCCCCATGAGTGCAATTAATTACTTTTATTGGCAGTTTGAGCCGTAAATAACCCTCGTGGTTTTTGGCAACTGAGAGGCGCTGCTATTACAGTTGGCCTAGTGTTAAGGTCTGGGAAAATGCAGTGGGGGGATATATATGGATATCAGCACACACACAGCTCCAAATAAACAACTAGCATCATCATCGACGCTTTTTCAACAACAACGGGGAAAGCACACCAGCCCAGCATCACCGCTATGCTACCACCAGCAACCCCGCCACCAAAATGATTTCGCATTTTTTCCCTCCTTGAACCAACCAACTAAATCCTAAAATCTGGTCTGATGTTAGTCGCAAGGTTTTTATATTCCCCTTTTTAAAATACAGAAAAACATACAAGCTGGCCTTCGAACCATGTTCTTAGAACTCGACTCCCTTCTTGAATTCCCAGGCAAAAATGTATATTTCTTAAGAGAAATGAGTTTCGAAGAAAAAGGGGGTTTTCATTGGTTACATAATAGACAAGAGAGAGGGAGAGCACTGAATTATTCCCAGCTTTCCAACTCATTTTCAATGCAAGTCAAAGGAAAACACCGCTTTTAGCCAATTGTCTCGAGGATAAATACACATAAATCACATTAGCCACCGATTTACAGAGTGGCACTAGGGGGAAATACAAGACAACTTTGAGGATGAGATTGCACAATATTTATATATTCGCCAACATAAGATTTCCCTTTATCCATCCAACCCAAAAGAATGTTGTTGGGTTTGGGTATGCATGCATCTTATCCGTAAAACAAAAGATTGAGTGGGAAGCTTAACGAGGGAGGAGGTTGGAACTTTTTGTGATACAAACAAAAATCTTTGTTGTGCCCGAAAAAGATGTTTTGTGAGAGTCGAGGTTGCTTGCACATTGTGAGGAGTCAGAGGAAAGAAATTCAATGAAAGGAGAAGTTGAATAATATTGCTTTGTATCCCACAGGGGTACTACCACATACTCTACAAAAGCTTTTTCCCCATTTAACTCGCTAACCCAGCCTGGGCACACATGCTGGGCTGCGCAGCCTTCTTGGAGAATGGAAAACAAACAGAGGGAGAATGGAGAAAGCAATTGGAATCATAAATGATATTGTTATTAAAAGCGAGCCAAACTGAATGCTTCTCTCATGTCGTCGATTTACGGAAAAAACCTTGTGTAACTCACAAGCAGGATGGGTATCATAAAAAAAAGGAAAAGAGATATATATAAATAAAAATGTCCGAGCATTTCAGTCTTTTTGGTCGAGTGAATATGGACCATATGAATGAGATATATATATAAAACGGGGATGAAGTCCCCAATGTCATTTTCCCAATGAATCCTCTTCTCCACAATAGTAGTCAACTCGGGCGAGCAGTAAAGTACTTTATTCATGTAGCAATTTTATTCTGATGTGACATCACAGTCGAGTGGGAGGAGGACAACACAGGAATGGAATTCCAGGATTGAGTAGGATATTCACAAAATGAAATCAACAGCAAGCAACGGGGGAAAACAGAGAGGTTTCATATTTTAACCGCAGTTTTCTTTTTGTTAGTTGCTATTCACGGCGATTAGAAAAAACAGAGAGAGAGAGAGAGAGAGAGAGGAAAAGCCGGATTGGAGTGGGAGCGAAATGGGTACTTACGTATACGTATACTGATGCACTCACACAGACAGAGTGTGCGAGATTTCCCTGTAAAAGGTAAACAGGGTATGGTATAGCGAAATGAAACGTAAGAAAAGACTACTACTGTTGGTTATCTGGTGGAAGGGAACCGAGTTTTTGAGTCTTCCACAATTCGCATGGGAGACCGACCTTTTCCTAGCCAGAAGCTGTCTACTCCAATTCCTTTGCAATATTGAACATCATCATCATCATCATCACCATCGGCGGGCTCGTGATGAGCACACAACTCATCGTCAGACTCCTTTCACTCTGGAACTGGAAATATATTCCAGCCGATACATGCGATTATTATGGTGGATGGCTCACATGTGAATACACGATAATGAGATGAGTGATGTGATGATGGGCCACATAACCTAGTCTACATCCCGTCTAAATTGTGCAAATATCAAACGAGCAAAAGTCAACAGTGATCATAATCACTCCAAAATTGTGTGGCTAAGTTTGTTATCTCCTCGAAACGAACTCGCACACATTTTCCAGCATTTCCTATATATATTTCCTTATCCCGAGTGCGACCTTAATTTTTACGACTCACCTGCGCTCCCTCCCTCCACTACACCTCCACCACTATATATATTTACCGACTTGAAAACAAATTTTTGGAAAACTTGGGTAGAAACTTTGTAAATTTTTCGGTATATTGACGATAGGATAAATTTCATTCATGTGGTTTGGTTTCTCCTGATAAGGAATAAACAGGCAGATCACGGCCCCCACTTGTGTCAGCTCTCTCCAAAAATATTGGCCCTTTTCCCGGTTTATTACCCAACGATAAATATAGATTTGATGATGTGGGTAAGGTAAGCCAAGTCAAGGCTGTGTGCCACGCCGTATTGCCACCGTATTCTCTGGAAACGGTTATGATTGTGGCGCAAAGAGACATGATGGTTGGGGGAGTGGAAAGCTGTGAGAAATTCACAGGATGACTAAAAGTGCGGCAATGATTTATCTAGTGAGAAGTGAGGTCTTCACTGAAATATGTTCAAAAAGGGTAGTCCCAGTCCCACACACACTTCATATACCTAATATCCTCTTTTCTAGGTATACCAATTATAACCCGTGCAGTTGCTTAAGTGTTGAGGGAAAAGGAGGAAAACATTGCGGAAATAGCATATATAGCTTTTAAATGCAGCCACTCAATGTTATACATATACCTATCTATTCCTCCTTCCTGGCATACGTAAACCGTTAAATTCTGGTTGTTTGTAACAGAGCACAATGTCAATAGTGGAGAAAGCTGGCGATGGAGAAAAAAAAATCTCGAGTTTCGAGGAAAGTGAATCGAGTTAAAGAGAAAGTACACCACTTTACTGTGAAGCAGCATATCGTGTATTTTCTGGCTGCTTGGAGAGGTTTGTTCCCATTGTTGGTTATTTGGTAAACTGATTCCTCCACAGTTGGAGTTTGAGAACGCATTATGGCTTTTTTCCCTGAGTGTCTGGCTGTTACTCCGAGATCTCTCTCAGGCTGTCTACAAAAGCCAGAATTGTCAATAGAACACTTGAGTCAGCAAGTAGTAGTAGTAGTAGTACAGCAGAAATACGCATTATAATATATTATGATACCGTGTGGAATTCAATTTTAGGAAGGCGACCGAGACGACAACGAAAATCCGACGAAAACCAATTTTAATAGGTTCTCTCCTCTCTCTCAGCTCAGTTTTGCCATTGACATGAGAGTTGTAGGGAAATAATGTCGTTTAATGTGTGCATATTTGGGTTGCAGAACAAAAAAAATGGAGTCGTTTCAGACGAGCTCTAGCTGCTTTGCGCTCATTCAGAAAAATATATAAAATCACACTGATTTTATTCCTCGTTTTTGTTGTGAAGAATCAGCCTTTGAAACGACTATATCACTGTTTTCTATCTTCCAATTGAAAGCTATACACTTTCGAGCTCCATTAAAAAAGTTTTTTTCCAACATGAGAGGGAGAGAGAGAGAGCTTCCACACGAGTCCTTTCAATTTCACTTTGCCATTCATTACATATCTGATTTGCCCGAGTTGGGACCGCTCTGAGCTGCTGCTGCTGCTGCGTAGGGTACCTAAAGTTCGAGAGCAATGACACTCGAGACGATTCAAAAACTCGTGACTAAATAGGGACTTAGGGAGAGAGGGAAAGAGAGAGATGTACAAATGACAAGGGAAGATAAACTGTCAGTAGTCGTTTTCATCCAATTCGATTCCCATCCTGGGAAGATGAGCGTCTTTACGACTTCAATTTCAAGTTGACAAAGGCCACGAAAGCTGCTGCTCTAATTTCGGCTTGGTTTCCCCTCGAAAAAAAATCCACCACCCACCACCGTGAACCTTCCTCAGCCGCCAGACAATTGAGGAATGTGAGAGAGGGCCATATAAACTTGTGACTGTTCTAATTGCACGGAATTGAAAGACAAGCCGGAGTGTAGGATTCAATAGGGAAATCAAAGCGAATGTCAGCATTAAATGAAATGAGTAGTTACAGTTGAAAGGAACAGAAAGAGAGGAGTTTGCAAAAACACCAACTTTATTGTAACTTCAACTTGTAAGCCCTATAGTGAGTGAGTGAGTGAGTCTGAGTGGGACTGGTACAGGAAGTTCGGAAACTTGTCCAAAAACACAAGTATTATTGTTATTATTATTTTGGAATCAAGTGCTCTCCCTCTCCACAAAATTTATGCTGATATTGTGCAATTCTCCGCTGAGACGACACACACACGTACACAACCCAGTTGATGCGCTAGCTACACTTATTTTCTGGAAACTGGATGGATATTTA
Organism: Dicranocentrus wangi; assembly: GCA_036850665.1. NCBI lineage: Eukaryota > Metazoa > Arthropoda > Collembola > Entomobryomorpha > Entomobryidae > Dicranocentrus > Dicranocentrus wangi. Next base: position 48,047 of record JAANSN010000581.1, read on the forward strand.
TCCCCGCCCACTTCCCCGACATATCATTAGGCTGTAGCAGGGTCCCGTTAATGATTTTCTAAAATTTCATTCGTCTTCCTTTCTGCGTGACACTGGCAGCAGCCCTTTTTCCCTCTTCCTCTGCTCCGAATCAAGGGGCCAGAGAGGGAGCAGAGGCGGGCACTAAGGAGAACTAATAATTCCACGCGAAATGTAGCAAATATTCATTCACCAGTATTATTCAGTTGTTATACATTATATCCACACAAAAACCTGAGCTTTGACTTTGGCAGGGAAAAAAGATAGGTTTCCCATGGAAGACCGCCTACCGAGCACTTTGATTGCGGTTCTACACTTATTCTCTCCTCTCGTCATTCCTCACAAAAACAATTCCGAGTATAGTGGACCATATAATATAGGGATTCTTATAAAACTTTTTAGCCTAGGTTTGGTTTGGTTTACGTTACCCATGTCATTTTCGCCAACGCCAAACTCCAACACTTTCCTAATGTGAGCAGGAGGAGGAGAAGGACGAGGAGGATGGTAATGATGAAGGGAAATGAAGATCTCCTTTTCCCTTCCAGCCACACACACATTCCCAGCTTTCTGCCATATGCCAAGTAATTTAAAGGTGACCTTAGTAAACTTCCCGGAGTTTGTTTACCCCCGACAAAAAAGAAGAATTTATACACGTGCTCTCTGTTTTCACCATTTTCTAAAGCAGAGGAAAATGTTCACAAAGTGGATGAGGCCAAGAATGATTTAATTATTGTGGGGAAAGGTTTACACTACGAGGCACACGGTGAATGCCCATACCGTCGTGAAGTGAAGAGCAGCGAGTTTTTGGAAAGAATTTTCAGTTTCCGGCTTTAGTTTCTATTTTGCTCCAAAACTTTCACGGAAGTCTCCCCGGAGAGATTGCACGGTCGGTATAGTGGGGCTGTAGGTTCGCGCAGCGCTGTGCTACTCCTCTGTTTGTGTTTCATCAGGGGAGAGGTAAAATAGCATGTTTATTCTCTCCACTTTTCTTAACTTTATGTACCAGTTGCTCAATTTGTTGTTTTGCAAAAACAGAAGAAAAAAAAACTTTTCAATCCTCTTTTCCCTCGTAGAGAGGATGTTTGCCCACAAAAAAAAAACTTATGGCCTTGTTTACAATCCTAGTTTCGAATTCTTTGTGTAATTATTACTCACCTACTTGTTAGCCTGTTGTTGTGTCAGGTGATATTAAAATTATATATGTCTAAACACTTGTATATAATATATGTCTACTAACTAACAACAGTATCTTAATTTGCATTTTTATGTCCCTAGAAATACACACACATTTCAGGGGAGTTATCTTCAATTTCCCTTGTTGTTTTTCCCCAAAAAAGGAAAATCCAATCATGTCATAATTTTGGAGAGATAAACATGGCGGAGGAGGCTCGTTTTTATACCAAATCTCCTATATATAGCTCTATACCTGGACAATTAAGGTGGGTATAAACAAGAAAAACAGGATTGTGATTGTATCGTTACTGAGGGAGGTCGTAAACTGGAATGGGCTTTGAGAAAAGCCTGCCAATCTTAGATAACTTGTATCTGGACAATTGTGCGAACATAAGTGCCTCTCCCAGATTGTCTGCGTATAATTCCAGGAAAAAAACGGTTATTCCTTTGGCTCCTTTTCCGAGCACTACTTACTGCTGAGCATCATCATCGCTGTTGCTGAAATGGGTAGTATGTAGTAGTTTCCCAATTGGTACAAAATGTTAGACATGAAAACAACCCCATTCATATAGTTTTTTTCTCTCTCTCTCTCTCTCTGTCTCTATTAGCCAGACCGTGTATGTGTGTGGGATGTGCACACGTCACCAGGTTTTCCGTGTGTTTACTCTTTTACTCGCCGAATTCAAAGAGTCAAGAGCTACTAGGTAATTATAAGTGGGGATTTACTACAGGGAGAGAGAGAGAGAGCCGCGCACACATTTTTAACGACATCGTATTTTTCCTGGTTCGTACCACCACACCATTTATTTCTCAGGTAAAATGGCTTGTTTATCGTGTTCCTTTGTCTTGTGTGCGGTTAGGTGATGTCCTAAAAAGGAACCATTGAATTCATTGATTCATTCCCAGAAACCCAGTGAGTTAAAGCAAACACAATTTCCCCTTCCTCTATTTCGCCGCTCGTTGGTGGTGGTGGTTCTAAAAACGGGTTAAATTGCAGTGATGAGGATGTTGATGAGCAGGATATATATGTTGATGGAAAGTACCCATCTCTCTACATTTTCACTTTGTCTCTACTCTATATAGGTATATGAACAGGAACAGGAGGAGTACACGTGTGAGTGTGTATATCTTCAAGTCAAAGTACACACAAGTCCTTGTCAGATTCATATCGCCAGCCCAATTTTTTTTCTCTCTCCCTCTCTCACTCTCCCTTCCCCTTTTTGTCTTCACTTTGGCTGAGCAAATAAGTAAAGAAGAGAAAAAAAGAGGAAATGGGATCTTTCTTTTTTGACTAGCCTACTCTTAAATACACATAGAGGAAAGTCTTGAGGGAAAAAAGGAGAAACAAGGAGAGGAAAAAAGGAAAATCATTTTGGAAAAGTTTTTTTTTTAGAAAAAAAATGTGAGTATACAAAAAAAGACGTGTCCTTATGGATATAGCTACAAAAACTATGGTTGGGTGGGAGAAAGTGCTAGAAAGTGTAGTGTTTTCTGTTCGTTTTTTTTCACAAAAGAGTATGAGGAGATCGATTCCAACTAAAGGAACCTGCTAGAGTCGGGTCGTACAAGTAGTATTCGAGAGAGAGAGAGAGAGAGAGAGAAAGTCTGTTTGTCCACGCAAACGGCTCGCTGGTTCTCTTTTACATTACGAAAAGAAGATGAGTAAGTGGAGTGGATTCTCAGATGGGGAAAACAGAAGAGGAAGATAGGAACGGAGGGAAAAGAGTGTGGAGGAGAAAAAAAAAGCAATGCCAACGTTGAGTTTTTTTTTCGAGAATAGACACTCTCGTCTTCCCTTCTGCTCTTTACTCTGTAGTTTGGTTACTTGCAAAGTTGTATGATGATGGCAGATGGTACATAATTCATCATTCACAAGTACTCAAAGTAATTCTCTTTCCTCTCCAACGTTAGCGGTGCATTTGGCAAAAGGTATGGCCTCCTATCATCATAACATTTCTCGTATCCCCTATTATCCTTCTCCTTTCCTGTCTCCTCCATCAACTAGCGGGGAAGAGAAAAAGTCTTTTGAGATGGGAATACAAGAAAATAATGTGTATGTATGCCCACCGGCTGTTTGCTTTTCCTGAGCTAGCCATCAGGTTTTGCAAACTATACCAAGATTCGCTGTGTTTCACGAGGTTTGAAGATTGAAAATGATAGTAGTGATGGGATGGATATGATGAGGGGAAGAAGCAAGATTGGAAAGTAGAAGTTTGTTATTATTCATGATTATTACAAAATCATAATTTTCTCAACATCTAAGGACACCGCCATAATATTTATGTAAAGTAACCACTAGTACTTCACGGGCCACCCTATAATTGCAAGTTGATGGACCACCGCGACTACTATACCGACCCATTGTCCAGGGGTTGGGATGCGGAACAGTTGACTCATGATATAATGGATCGAATACCTATGCCGTACCTATACCTAATAATATAGTGTAGGTGGAAAAGTGAAAAAAGTGGAAGTGGCTATAGGAAAAGCATCTGTTTCCCCAATGTGATAACTCGACCGCCTTCCTCACCATTTTCACTTTGCTCTCTTCTTGTGCTCAACTGTGTGCTTCCGTGCTCCACCGGAATTTGCTGAGTTGGCTGAATGAGCTTGTGAAAGAATGAGGACAACTTGTCCTCTGATAAAAAAAAACTGTTTCAGCGTACTTTAGATAGCGGAGAGGAGAGAGTGCTGCTTGTGTACCATAGCCAAAGTGACCGGCTATCCTTTTGGGAAGATTATATATCCCGATCGGAGAAGGAATGTGTATATATACACACACTCCACAAGAGACGGACGTACGGAGTTGGCCCTCTTTTATTTTTTTGCTCTCTACTGAAACTAGTACGAAAAGAGAAATCGGCTGGAGGAGGATTATTATAGTGGCGCAGCGGCTGAATTGGAACAAAGTGGGCAAAGTCACGTTTCTCTTTTAGACTCCGGCAAGGAGGTTCCGATAAATTCGAGTTTGTTCTCCGCTCCTAAAAAAGCCTTTTGTATATTACCTTTTGGTAGGTATGGAATGGAGGGAGAGTGAGGGACCTTAGTGTGGACCCCGGACGTCTATACGAAAAGAGAAATCGGCTGGAGGAGGATTATTATAGTGGCGCAGCGGCTGAATTGGAACAAAGTGGGCAAAGTCACGTTTCGCTTTTAGACTCCGGCAAGGAGGTTCCGATAAATTCGAGTTTGTTCTCGGCTCCTAAAAAAGCCTTTTGTATATTACCTTTTGGTAGGTATGGAATGGAGGGAGAGTGAGGGACCTTAGTGTGGACCCCGGACGTCTTATTACGGCTCCGAATATTGTGAGAATGTGGCGGGCAACGTTACGTTGGCCCGGTTTTTGCGGGCTAGCCCCTCAACACATGTTGGCTTAAAGACTACCTGAGGACCCCGGACGTCTGATTACGGCTCCGAATATTGTGAGAATGTGGCGGGCAACGTTACGTTGGCCCGGTTTTTGCGGGCTAGCCCCTCAACACATGTTGGCTTAAAGACTACCTGGGGTAAACTAATGACGGTCGTTTGTTTTTCCATTTCCAAGGCTGGAAACCGCTTGTCCTGTCACATCCGAAATCTACATTGTCACATTACTTTTAACGGGCGTCCATTCACCAGACGGGAAATGTTGGAAAATGGACAAAGGAAACGTAAAGTGCGTACATTTCACCTTAAATATGGACCTTTTTCCTACACCCCGTCTGGTTCGTGCCGGGGGCGGACGTCTTTTGTCTTCTTCTTCTTTTTTTGCTTACCTTTACAGAAATTGTAATCTTTCAACCCTTCGCACGCACAAAAATATATGTGCCTAGTGTTGGCAAAACTTGCAAGATTTGGAGGTTCTCTGCAGTACACATAAATATGATACACATCAAGAAAAAAAAATAAAAAAAGATGCACAACTTGTTGAAATGCCGACTTGACACATGGATATATATTTCCAGTCAGTCAAAAACATGTTAAACGCGTGAAACGCCACTTGAATGGAAAATGA